>LN483401.1:0-51639 GCA_900002565.1 Culicoides sonorensis | reverse complement strand
ATGAAAATTTTATGTTGTTAGAAAAAAATTTTTCCTGTTCGTTTTAGACATAGGGTGTCTTAGGCAAAGTTGTTCATATTCATGAGAAGAAAATTTTGGCATAAAAATTTTCCATTTTCCCGGAAAATTTTGGAATTTTCCACCTGGTCACCCTATTTTTTTGTATGGGCACCCTATATTTTTTTGATCCATAAACACTCCCACGGTGAATACGAACATAAGTCTAGAACATATTTTTGGTCTCAGATGAACCGTTTGGGCCCTAGCCTCTGTCGAAAAAAAGGAGCGACTGCAATATAAAACTTGTAATAAGAGATGAATGTGATGTGAATGAAAATTTTATGTTGTTAGAAAAAAATTTTTCCTGTTCGTTTTAGACATAGGGTGTCTTAGGCAAAGTTGTTCATATTCATGAGAAGAAAATTTTGGCATAAAAATTTTCCATTTTCCCGGAAAATTTTGGAGTTTTCCACCTGGTCACCCTATTTTTTTGTATGGGCACCCTATATTTTTTTGATCCATAAACACTCCCACGGTGAATACGAACATAAGTCTATAGAACATATTTTTGGTCTCAGATGAACCGTTTGGGCCCTAGCCTCTGTCGAAAAAAAGGAGCGACTGCAATATAAAACTTGTAATAAGACCCATGTTTACTATTCTTTTATTTATCACCGGAAAAGTGAAACAGGATAACAAGTGACAAATAAATAGAATATAAATAAAAAAAAAATATAATACAGAATTCTTTAAAAGTTAATATGAATAATTTACTATTGCTCTAGGTGATAACATTTTTAGTACTTTTAATATAAAATTTCAAAAATAAAAAGTTTCTTCAACTTACAATTTTAGCTTTATTTGCATCGTAAAAAGATCATTTTACTTTGATTGAAAATGTTACACTGAAAATTTATAACACTGAATCCTTTTAATAAAAAGGAAATAAAATAATCGTGACCTTGAACACTATTTCAAGGAAATTTTTAAAAAAAATCTTACTTCAATTAAAAATTAAAAAAAAAATAACTATGACTGAAAAATTTGGATTACACTCGGAAAAAGTCCACTTAGAAAAAAGTAAACGCATAATAGATTTATTTACCGATTGTGGTGGAACAAGTCCAGGTATGGCAATTGTGGCTCCAATTAAAATGCCAATTCATTGGAAGCAGGTCCTACGTTTAGGGTCTGGATCTAGAATCAACGTTGATGAATTGTTACTGGTTTGTATTTTATTTTATGAGTTAAATTTTAATTTAAAAGACACTTTTTATTTTATTTTAATGATGCATTTGAAACACAATATTGCCCTTCACTAGGCAGCTGGTTTTTCAAATATCGTACTAGCTAAACCCAATGAAAGACCGTAAATTGTATTTAAAGAATTAAAGGTTACGATCACATTTTACTATGAATTAATGAAATTTTACTTTGAATCATATTTTATATTTTTATGACCATTCAAAGTATTTTCAGTTGGTTAACTAATGAATTGTTCTCTTCTCAGTCGATTTAAATACTAAATTTCTGAATTGCGATAAGAATAATTGTGGTATGGAAAGAGGTATAGAACAAATGTATCTTAAAATGATAAAAAAGCATAGTACACAGGAAGAGTTTCGAGATAACAAATAAAAAATACGTTATTCTCATTCAGGGAGGAGGGACTTGCATAGAAATGAATAGCAAATTATTATTCATGATTTATAATTTTTTCGTATTAAAATTCAAGTTCAAAAACCATGGATTTGAGAGAAATGTACGCACATGTGTTTAGTAAAACAAAAGATGGAATAGAAAATGTAATCACATAAATGAGTTTTAAGTGCATTTTTTATGGTAATATGGAGTTTATAACAAAATTTGAGTATAGTCAAAGCGATATGTTCCGGAGCTATCAATCTCGAAATTTTTAATGGGATACTTTAAAAACTTGTCATTTTCCAAGGATTATTTCGACCATCAGTTGAATGATCTTTTGAACCATTGTAAACAAATTTTCAAACTAATAGCAATGCCTTCTTTCAAGCAATGGTCTATTGGCCTAAAGTGTTAGCTGTTGAGGAATGAAGGGTTTTTTATGCCGAAGCAAGATCACGCGTAACGATCTGAGTGATTCCCTCGAATTTAACACTACCTGTAGAACCGTCTTAGTCATGTTTGACTAAAAATTGAATAAAAATGAGAAACCAACGATATAGTTGAAAAGAAACAAAAACAGGGATCAAAGAAAAGTCATTCACGTGCTTTAAGAAATTTAGATCAAAATGAAAAGTGTGCAGGAGATAAAAAAAAGATCTGGATTAATTCAAACAAAATAATGAATACTTGTTGAAAAGGTTTTAGCCAGAATGATTTCAAATAATTCAAATTATCATAGCTGCATTAGTTTTATTTTTATATAAGTGAAATAAAGCTGTTAGTTTCCTTTATTCTGAGCAATGGCGAATAACATTCAAAAGAAGTTGTCGCAAGAAGAATCCGAAGATATGAGAATGGATGATCAGGAAATTGATATGGGTAATGTTTTGAAATGACTATTCATGTTCGTGGATTCAGTTTCAAGTAAAAATATCATGGGATTGTTAAAAACGAATATAGTATCAGAAAACCGAAAAAAATTACAAAAACATCTCTCTTGAAAGATAATCTGTGGGCCATCATAATCACGAATGTCCTCGCCTTAAAACTTTAAGCCTTCAAAGGATGTAAAAATCGAAGAAATATACTGCACTTTAATCAAACAAGAAATTTGATATTCACAGTAAATATTTCGTATTTCATAAGCCACTCATCAAACAGAACCTCGAATCCTCATTTAATTCCATTTCTAATAACAGTCATATTCCTGAGTAACAAGGTGATTGTCGTTTTCATCATAATTTTCTATGCATATAAGTTCAAATACATATTATCAAGTTCCATGACTGAGAAAAAAAAGGATATCGATGATAAGATATTTCTATGAGTAATAATAACTTTAATGTGAACTGTTAAACAAAATACACGTCAGATACGAAGATTGGTCATGTGTTTAAAAGGAAAAGAAAAATATGTTTATATTAAAGATTAGAATTTTTATTTATTCATGAGTTGCAAATTGTTTTTTTTTTGTGGTTTAATATTATTTCACAATTTTCTTACAGACCTATCACAAAGATATGTGTGAACAGAAAATTGACACAAGTTTCATATTTATTTTGGAAGAGATAATGTCAAATATGAAAAGAATGAACGTGATTTCACAATATTTTAGCAACAACTCTCTCTCATTTTATTTTCATTTTAATGTAGATTTTCATATTGATTTCTTATTTAAAGTACGAATTCCAGTCAAATTTCTTGGAACAGAACAATTTTCATCTTCACAGTCATTAATTTGCCTCAACTTTTGACTTAAGTCATTTAAATGATTTTTCTTGTAATGATACCCCTTAAACTTAACAAGCTCCGTTAAAATAATTAAATTCAAAATCAAAGAAATCACATGAACTGCAAAGTTCTTTTTTGTATCACTCTCCAGTACAAACATGATCATGACCAGTAAATTTCTTAGAATGTTCCAATTAATTTCAAGAATCCATGGAATGAAGATGATCCAATTAAAGACATTTAATTTCATCAGGATCACATCACACAATGCAAAGACTGATGATTGAACCAAATAATTTCCTGTAATGTTCAATGTTAAATAAATTTCTGAAAAATTTTCTCTTTGTAGCTTCCAATTCGGGATTTCATACGATTGTGTTTTAATGGCAATTTGAGCGGTTAAAAGTCTTACAAAAATTATACCGATAAAAAGAAGCAAGGTACTTGGAAAATTTCTTTGAAATTTTATGAGTTGTGGTTCTGTCATATTAAAATAATTTAAAATTTAATTTCTTATAAAAAGTAATGATCAATAAATCTACGGTTACTTAGGGAAATAGACAAAAATTTCTTTCACTGGCGGTGTATCAGTTTCATCGTTATTTTATTGTAATTCTTTTTAAGATGATATAAAAGGAATTTTATTGTTTTTTTAAAAAAAAAGTTGGAATTTAATTTTCTATCCTAATCATATCAAATCGTTGCTAAGTAATTAATATTTAAAGGCAAACTGATATTTAATATGGTTTAACTTGGATGGAAAAGAATCCAAAGTAGAAAGTAGAACACAAAATCTTGTACGCTTGGTTATTTCAAAGAAATTCAGTTAGTTTTATTACTTTGGGGAATTAATTTGACAAATTCAAAGAAATGGATTTAAGAGAATTTAAGATTTAGATATTTTAAATTAAATGAAAAGTTTTTTTAGGGTGACATGTCATTGAGAACACGATGAGACTGATTTTAACAAAACTGAGCATTATGGTCACTCGTAAAGACTTTGTTTAGCACAAAGAGTGGTCTATGAACTTGCCTCTCTAAAAATGGTTGATTTCTCATAAATATTGCAATCCATCAACCCAAAATGACATGAACGTGACGTGACGTGACACACCTTTCTCAAAAAATTTATAATATCATGATCCAAAATTTAAGGAGACATTTTATGCAATCCCATGAGAGCTATCAGAAGGACCAAAAAACTTTATAGTTCAAATGCTCAATGAATTTGAGTTAAAAATCTCACTATTAGTCATAAAAATTTATTTTTTTCTTCTATCAAATCGAAAAAATTGAAAAAATATAAAACACATGATAACGAGTATGACTCAACTGCGTGAACTTACGTGAAAAATACAACCAACCTGTATGTCAAATGGAAAAAATACGATAAATAAATAAATAAACAAACATACAAACCTAAAATAAAATAAAAAATTGATAATAAAAATGTACGTACTCTCCAAACTTCCTTAATTGATTAGAAAATTTGTGCACGTGCTTACTGTACTCGTGTTTGCATGTGTGTGTATGTGCGTATGACGAAGTTTGATGAAGTACATTCATGATTACAAAATATTTCATTATGATCCAATTTTGAATGAGACGAAAAAAAAATCTTTAGGACAAAATTTGTTCAATTTCCATTAAATGAAAACATTTTCTCAATGAAAATTTTGTATGAAATGTCAAATTTAATAAAATTCTTAACTCAATTAAATTAGACTTTAATTAAGGTTGATATTTCTATTTTGGTCATTTAACAGGCAGCTGAAGCTGGAAATTTAGATGATTTTGTTCGATTGTATCAAGGTGATAATACTCGTTTAAATCTCAAGGATGGTAAAGGACGCACAGCAGCACATCAGGCTGCTTCAAGAAATCGAATCAATATTTTGCAATTTATTTTGGACCATGATGGAGGTAAAAACATGGGATTTGAAATTTAAAATTTATTTTTTTCAATGAAATATTTTCTTTAACAATAAACTTTTCTCCGAATCATTTGATTACGTGTTGAAACGACTCTTATAAAACTTATCTAATAATACTTTTTCAGACTTTAATGCACAAGATAATGTGGGAAATACTCCGTTACATGTCGCAGTTGAAAATGATTCATTTGATGCAATTGACTTTTTATTACAAATGTAAGTAGCTTTTAAATAATTACTGAAACTGAAAACATATTATTTTTCTTTTGATATCACTTCAATAGACCAGTAAACACAAGTATTTTGAACGAGAAAAATCTAGCTCCAGTTCATTTGGCAACTGAATTGAATAAAATGCAGGCATTGAAAGTCATGGGAAAACATAAGCATGTTATTGATATTCAACAGGTAATTATTTAAAAGAAAAAATAATTTTATGAAAAATTTCTTTGAAGGATTCTCAACATTGAAATTTCTACTAATGTGAAGATTGCACCAGTAAATTTTCATGAAACCAATTTTTTTTTACTCTAACGTTCCTTGGGACTTTTTTTCATGAAAATTGACTGATACATAATATTAAGTCATAACCTTAAGTGATGCATTTTCACACTGTACAGAGAAGCCTGCCAAATTTCTATCTAAGAATTTTGAAGATTGAAGAGGTGGAATCCTTTAAATATTTGGGGCTCATGCTTGACTCGATTTTAACGTAGAATAAAGTCTTTGGCTTCTTAGCTCAAAATCGAGGCTTCTATTTTGTATTCAGTGAGTTTCTAAAAGCTAACATCAGTCTTTGTTGCTCTTTATGACTCTTCGTTAGTCCTTTGTATGACTCTTTACTGATCTTCAATGACTCTTTATACATCTTTTATAGTGCTGCCCAGTCCTGTAATCTCCTGATTTATCTTTATTACTCCTCATTGATCTTTATTGATCTTCATTAAACCTTAATTTGATTTTTTAAACTTCATGACTCTTTATGACTCTCCATGAATCTTTATGGCTCTTTATGACTCTCCTAAGATAAATCAGGAGTTAACAGGACTGGGCAGGACTATAAAAGATGTACAAAGAGTCATTGAAGATCAATAAAGAGTTATAAAAAGGACTAACGAAGAGTCATAAGGATCAACAAAGACTGATGTTAACTTTTAAAAACACGCTGTAGAACTAAAACTAATTTTCCTCAGGACGTGAGATTAATGCTCTATTGGTCTATGTTTTACAGTCAATGATCATATATGATCGAATTGTGGGGTAATGAAAGTTTGTCTTCCATTAGCCAATTACAAATGCTACAGAATAGGAGATTTAAAAGTTTATATGGACTACCTTATTTCACAACCCGTTTTGATTTGTTTCAAATGGTAGCTCCCAATATTTTGCCTGTAAAAGCATTAAGGGAGTTCTCCATTTTAAAATTTGTATTGCAATGTATCAGAGGGTACTCAAAAAGTAATCTGTATTTCAACTTTGTTGTCAATTTATATTCCTCAAGAAAGAGACTGACTTGTAAAGCCAGGCTATAGGCACGAGCTCAGTAGGAAACAAATTTCTTATGCAGGTCCTGATATTTACAATAAATTACCTTCAGAAATCAAGCAGTTGTCGACACTCCAACGTTTCCTTAAAAGTGATTTGACTCATTTCAATAACAATGAAAAAATGCAGTTTTTTAAAATTATTAACCCACTCATATAATGTTATTGTCCACTTTGCTTCGGGCCATTTTCAATATACAGTGTAATTTTTTTCTAAAATAAATACCCAAATACAGTTACGTCTGTTTGAAAACGGTTTTTTTCGTCCGACTGGGTATGTGACAGTGCAATCTTCACACCTTTTGATTAAATATTCAAAAAAAAAATAATCATATATGAAAATCCACTTACTTTTAACTTTTCATTCAATGTTTGACTTTAAATGTCAATGCTTTATGATCGCTTAAGGACTATTAATAAATGTTTGTTCATAAAAATATAATCAAAATTGGTTTTCAAAACAAATAACCTTGGGTAATTTTTTACTTTAGGGCGGAAATCATGGAAGGACATCTTTACATTTGGCTGCTATTTATGATCACGAGGAATGCGCAAGGATTCTTGTATGTATTTTTTTTTTTAATTTTTTTTTATATTTGTGTATAGATTTTATAGATTCCTTTATTTTTCTTTGAACTGTGAACAAAATTTTATATAAAAAAAATTATTGAATGAATCATTCACAAAAGAATTTTTTAGATAAAATTTTATTTTATTTTATTTTTCCTTGATTTTCATGGCTGTCCCATATAAATCACATTTTATTTTTTTTTATTAACGTTTTCGTAGATAACTGAATTTGATGCATGTCCCCGAAAGCCTTGTAATAACGGCTATTATCCGATACATGAGGCAGCTAAGAACGCTAGTTCTCGTACAATGGAAGTATTTTTTCAGGTATTATCTTTAAAATAGTGTTAAAATACAACAAAAAATCTTAATTGAAAAGAAATTTTAATTAAATTTTTATTTCATTCCATTTTTTTTTCAAATTATCTTCTCATTGAATTTCTTTAATACTCACATTTTTTTTGTTACTTTTTTATCATAGTGGGGCGAACAACGTGGATGTAGTCGTGAAGAAATGATAAGTTTCTATGATTCAGAAGGAAATGTTCCATTACATTCAGCAGTGCATGGTGGTGATATTAAAGCAGTTGAATTGTGTTTGAAATCTGGAGCTAAAATCTCGACACAGCAGCATGATCTCTCAACTCCGGTATATAATAATAAAAATAAAAGCAATAAAATTTTTGTATTTGACTGTTAAAATGAAATTTAAAGAAACATTTTTCAATTAAATTTTCACTTTAATTTTTTAGGTCCATTTGGCATGTGCACAAGGCGCAATTGATATTGTAAAATTGATGTTCACACTACAACCCAATGAGAAGAAACTCAGTTTGGCTTGTACTGACATCCAAAAGATGACTCCTTTGCATTGTGCTTCAATGTTTGACCATCCTGAAATTGTTGAATACCTTATAATGGAAGGTGCCGACATAAATGCCCTTGACAAAGAACATCGATCGGCATTATTGTTGGCAGCATCACGTGCTGGATGGCGCACAGTTCATACTCTAATCCGATTAGGAGCAAATGTTAATTTAAAAGATATTAACTCGAGAAATGTTTTACATCTTGTCATTATGAATGGTGGGAGATTAGAAGAATTTGCTGCTGAAGTGACAAAAGCACAATCAAAAAATTATCTTTTACAACTGTTAAATGAAAAGGATAATACGGGATGTTCACCATTACATTATGCGAGTCGTGAGGGACATATACGATCTTTGGAGAATTTAATACGATTAGGAGCGTGTATCAATCTGAAAAATAATAATAATCAAAGTCCATTACATTTTGCAGCAAGGTAATTTAATTACATATAAAATTTTTATCAAATTTCATTTCAAATTCCTCATCAGATACGGTCGCTTCAACACAGTCCGACAATTATTGGACTCGGAAAAAGGGACATTCATTATAAATGAGTCAGATGGCGAAGGTATGACCCCTCTACATATCGCATCTCAGCAAGGACACACCAGAGTTGTTCAATTACTTCTCAATCGGGGTGCTTTGCTGCATCGTGATCACAACGGTCGAAATCCCCTCCATTTAGCTGCAATGGCTGGATATCGTCAAACAATTGAATTGCTTCATTCCGTTCACTCACATCTCTTAGACCAAATTGACAAAGATGGGGTAAAGATAATACTCGATTAAATTAAATTTAATTCTTAAACTAAAAATAAAATTTAATCCATAGAACACCGCACTTCATTTAGCAACAATGGAAAACAAATCAAGTGTTATTTCATTTCTTTTATCATTAAATTGTAAGCTTCTCTATAATCGAATGGACATGAGTGCGATTGACTATGCGATTCATTACAAGTATACTGATGCCGCACTTGCAATGGTAACACACGAAACACGTTCTGCCGAAGTAATGATACTCAAATCAGACAAGCATCCGTGTGTAACATTAGCACTAATTGCATCAATGCCACAAGTATTTGAAGCTGTGCAGGACAAATGTATTACAAAGGCAAATTGCAAAAAGGATTCCAAAAGTTTTTATGTGAGTTTTTATTTTAAATTACTTTTCAAATCATTTTAAGGTACAATTTAATCAAAAATTGAATACAAATCAATTTAATTCGATTAAAATTCAATCAAAATTATTTTCTTTGAGTAAAAACACATGAAAAGTATAAAATCTTAGAATAGAATGCGATTTTATTGCAAATTATTTCAATACATGTAGATAAAATACTCATTTTCGTGTCTTCAATGTCCAACATTTTACGCCCAAATGGATGAAAAGACCGGAAGTGCAGTTCATATCAAAAGGCCGATCCCTTTACCAGCGTTAAATGTAAGACAAGTTATCAAAAAAATGAGTTTAACATACAAAAATGGGAATGTTGCATGAAAATGATTCACATTTTAGCACGACATGTTAATTTTATTTTTTTAAATTAATTGCATGGAAATAGAAATTTTTTAGATGATAAATAGAAAGATAGTCAAAGCGCGTTCGGTTCACTTCTGGGTTCAAATTCAACATCTACTGCCATTTTAGAGTATTAGAGCTTGATTTGATTTTTTATTGTATTGGTGTTTTAATTTTTTTTTTATTTTTTTCATTGGATTTCATTTAGATTAAATATTCGTTCAACGCGTATCAAAAAACTCCAGAACAAATTGAAGAGATCCGTCGTACAACGAATGAGCCTCTTTGGCGTCCAGAGCCACTTCACGTCGTTCGTGTGAGTTTCCTTGAATTTGATTTAATTTTCATATTAGAATGAAAAATTTATTGCATGAATGTTCGGTGTGTATTTTCATTTAAATGTTAACTGTTAAGAGGCGATTCCAAATTTCTGATTAAATTAATGATTGTGCATGGAAAATTACCAGGGACGGATTAAGATTTTTTCTTTAAGGAGGCAAATCAATGTATAAATGCAAAATTTTTTTTAGTCGATACGATTTAATCATAGAAAAATTAACACTAAACATTAGGAGATTGAGTCCCCCTCCTTCTTCCTCGAACTCAAGTAAATCCGTCCCTGGAAATTACAATGAAGTTTTTTTCATGAAGATTTTTTCAATTTGGAATGGCCTTTAATTGAAAATTTATTAAATTTTACAATTTTTTGAACAAAATTTCCTCAGGCAATGGTCTCACATGGGCGTGTTGAGTTACTTGCCCATCCACTCAGCCAAAAATATCTTCAAATGAAATGGAATTCATATGGAAAATATTTCCATTTGGCAAATTTACTATTTTACAGTATTTACCTCTTATTTGTAACATTATTTTCCCAACAACTCATGTACGCAAAGTCCTTAAATGCAACAAATACCAACTACACTGACACAATTAATTATACTGGCGATCGCCTACCATCATATGGATATTTATCGACATCTTCAACATTGTCACGTGCGATGCGTACACCAACAAATTCACTCAATGTATCAGCTGAATTTCCAATTCCACCACCACCAACATCCTCCTACATTTATGTCTCAATGCCAATGTTAATTTGTGGAATTGGAGTACTGGGATATGTTTTTTTGAATGGCTTAAAGGAATTGTTACAAGCATATCAGCAGAAATGGCATTATTTGTTTGAGCCTGTTAATTTGCTATCATGGTTACTTCACATTGCAGCTGTTATTATGATAATGCCAATGTGCAATGGATGTGTTCAGGGTATACATTATTCGGCAGCTTCAATTACGATCTTTGTGTCGTGGTTTAATCTCCTTTTGCTCTTAAGGAGATTTGATCAAGTAAGATTATTTCATATTTTTATTAGGAATTTTTATTCATATTTTATCTTGAATAGATTGGAATTTATGTGGTAATGTTCCTGGAAATCCTTCAAACACTGATTAAAGTGTTAGCTGTCTTCTCAATTTTGATTATTGCATTTGGACTTGGATTTTTTATACTCCTGTCAAAGGTATCAAATATATCTGGTTCCCCATTACAGGAACCTTATCGAAAAGGAAATCTTGACACACAAGATTCCATCTTCCAGGTATCAAATCCTCATGTCAATCCCAACCACTTATCCTTTGCAACTGTTCCCATGTCCCTTCTACGTACATTTTCAATGATGTTAGGTGAAATGGATTTTGTTGGCACGTACGTTCAACCATACAATCTCGGTGAATTGCCATTTCCGTTTCCATCCTTCTGTTTATTATGTAAGATTTTAATTTAACCTTACATTTCCACAAAAAAATAAAAATTTCATTTTAAATTAAGGTCTCTTCATGATCCTGATGCCAATTCTCCTGATGAATCTCCTTATTGGTTTGGCTGTTGGCGACATTGAATCTGTTCGTCGCAATGCTCAACTCAAACGATTAGCTATGCAAGTGGTGCTCCATACAGAACTTGAACGTAAATTACCACAAATGTGGTTGGAAAAAGTCGACAAAATGGAACTCATCGAATATCCAAATGAGACAAAGTGTAAATTGGGCTTCATGGATTCCTTGTTACGTCGATGGTTTTGCAATCCATTTTCTGATGATGAAAAATCGGGACTCGATATGGTCTTGGATACGAACGAGGATTATCTTATCAATGAATTGGAAAAACAAAAGAAGAAATTACGAGATATTGGACAAACGTTAGATCAACAGCATCAATTATTGAGATTAATTATACAGGTAATGATTTTTTTTTACATACCAAAGGGAAAGATTAATGTTAATTTTAAATTTAATTAGAAAATGGAGATAAAAACGGAAGCTGATGACGTGGATGAAGGAGTCGATACAACTGAATTGAGACCATTTAGTGCCCAAAGTCGTTGGAAATCACCTCGTATACGTAAAAAATTAAGAGCAGCATTAAGTTTTAATAATAAAAATATTCAATAAAGTGTCACATTGATATAGAACTTATCACTATAAAAAGAAAAAAAATATTAGGACCAAAAATCCACCTTAATTTAAAATTAGTTTCATGTCATTAAAATTCCAAGAGCTTTAAAGTGCCTTGGAAGAATTATCTTTCAAGTAAAACTAAATTCAATGAGTAATTTTCAATTGAATCAGTGTTGCCAAATTCTTTTTAAAGAAAAATCATGAAAGAAAATTCAGAAATTTCCTAAAATAATGATTTATTTTAGTTAAATAAGCCCCAAAACCTTGAAAGTTCAGCTCGATAAAAGTAAGATTCTAAATATTCAGATTTCTTGTTTTTTATGTATTGAAATTGGCAGCCCTGATCTTTATTATATTTGTTAGAAAAAAAAGGAAAAGAAGGTTTCACTAGAAAATATTGAATTTAAACTCGAATTTGTTAGTTACAGTAATGATTTTATAAAAGGATCAATGTTGAAATAAAATAAAAATTTTTGTTTATGTTCAATTTAATTTTTTTTAATGGTATTATGAGTTTTGTGAACTTCCAATAGATCCTGAATGAGATGGACGATGTCTGTTTTGCACACGGTTTATTGTTCTTAAAATGGCTTGCTTTTGAGGCAAATTCATGATAATCTCATCGTCATTTGATACACGAGCTACTTCACTACGAAAAATACTCGATGGTGGAGCATTTGGTAGTTCTTCAGCCTTACGTTTAATGGCTCTGATAACCTCTTGGACTTTTATTTGAATGATGTCATTTTCATGGAGATGTGGCTTGCCAAGTAGAATGGAAATCTCACTGTGAACATTGAAATTGGTAGAGCATGTCGCATTGCAGTAGTCCCGATCTATGCATCTCCAATATAACCTAGTATGTGCACGATTTGTGCCTCTTTTCTGATAACTTTAAATAATATCATTGATATTCAAACAAAATTGTGTACAAAATTTAAACAGAATTACCGATAACCAGCGTGTTCCAATATAATACCTCCTCTAGTGGATTCTACAATTCTTGTCATTTTTTACAATATTAATCTCGAAATAAATAAAATAATCTCCAATAATTGCAAATTATAAATTATCAAATAAATTTTAATTTTAAAAGGGTGAAATAAAATCAAGCTGATTTGTTACAATTCAAAAACTTTAAAGAATTAATTAATAAGTGACAAGACATTTTAAGTTATCAACCTACTATGTTTTTTTTTATATTTGACAAGGATACACAAAAAGTATCTGAGGAATTCCATAGAAATCCACCCAGGTGCGAACCTCATGTCTTTTAATCTTCAAGATGTTGTGATAAAAATTTGTGAATATAGGCGTATGGGTGCCATTTAAATTAATTTGTTTTGTGATGTTTGAAGTTTTTTAATGTAAGTTTTGGCGATGATTTGGCTGAACGAGGGTGAGGCATATGTCATAATTGGACAAAATACTGTTTTGTAAAGTAATAATTTGTTTTTTATATTTAATTTTGATTTTCTATTGATTAGGCTGTATAAAGTTTTTGTGGCAATGTTGGTATTTTGTATGACTCAAACCATGAAATATCAGTGTTTCCCACTTTGAAGGGACGATGGGGCAACTGCTTCATTCTTCTGTTGGTGAAGAAAATGAAATTAGTTTAGTAAGCTGATGGATCGGTAGCTTTGAGGCTTTTGGGCTGGTTTTCAAGGTTTTCTGATGCCATAATCGCTTTAACTGATCTTCCAGTAAACATGAAATTTTCAGGAAAATTGACATAAGGCGTCGCCTTAAAAATTCGTAGAAAACTCCAACAAAGTCATAAATTCCTATAATCGTTAAGAATATTTTAAATGTCACATTTTAATACACTTGAAATCCATTTCAAGTCACACCCCTAAATTTTCATGGTAAAAAAAAGGACGTTCAAATAAAAAAAGAAAAACAAAACACAATTTACGTCTAAAAACTGCATTATTTGATTCTTTATTTGTTATTTCCTGTGTTTGTTATTTCATTTATTGTATAATTATAGTAAAATGGTTATTTTTATGTTTTTTTTTTAATTTATTTTATTACTTATAGTAAGATATTAATAGTGTGGTTTTCTTTCATTTAAGTAAGAAAATTTTCAATCGACTACTTTTCAGTAATATCCATTGATAGTAAAATTTATTTTAAGTTTTTGCATGGAAAATGTTAGACCGATCCATTTCTATTTTAATTGAATAAGTTTTCTTATTTTTTTTTCCTGTATGCTTAGACTGAGAATTTCATGTTTTTTTTTGTAGCTGAATAAATTTTACGTTTTATTGATTTTAATTAATATTTGAAGTAAGAGAGATATTTTTTTCATAATAATTAGAATAATAATAAATAGTATACGTCAAAGACTTGAATTTAATTTTAACATATAAATTCTTAATATTTTAATATTTAGTGAACATTTTGAATGTTCAATTATTTAATTTTATTTTGGGATATTATTTTAAAAATGTATTTCATAATGTGTAAGTTTAACATCAAATTTTAATTTATTTTATTTTAAACATTAAGGTCCTTGTAAGAAGTATTTTTTAAGTAAATTTTAGGATCTCTTTTAAATTGAAAAGAGCCTTGTTAAATTTAAACAATTAACGGTTTTTTTTTTGTAAATTTTAAACGTGTTCTTATTGAAGGATTCTGTGATAGTTATGATAATTTATTTTTATGTTAAAAGAGTATGTTGTGAGGAAATGTTTACCTCAAACAGTTTAAAATTTAGCAGCACGGCCACGTCGACGAGTTGATCGAGTTCCTTTTTGTGCAGTATCATCGTCAGTTGTATTTCCCTCTTTGGTTGGAGTTGTTTCAACGTCTTTTGCTGCTTCAGTTGTGGTTTCGGGTGTTTCTTCGACTGCCTCTTTTTCTTCTGCATTGCCATTTTCATGGCCATTTGCTTGTTCTTCAGTTGTTGTTTCCGCTATGAATTGGAATTGGAATTAAATTTAAATTTTTATGAAATTAAATCAAATTTTACCTTTAGTTTCCTCCTCATCTTGCTCGCCTGTTGCTTCAGAGGGATCATACAAATCAGTTTTTCCATTTTCTTGTTTTGAAGCTTCTTCCAACTTCATGCGTTTCCGTTCATTTTCTTCCAAAGCAGCAGCAGCACGTTTTTGTGCAATTTTAGTTTCATTTGCCTTCTCATTGAGGAATTTCAAGAAATTCCTGTGATGTGAAGTGGTACGCGAATGAATTTCAGCAGTCTTTTCAGTATCCATGTATTTGGCGCATAGACGACACTCATAACATTCAAGTTTGTGAATCATACTTGCGCCAACTGGACGATTACAGTTATATTTTGGTAGACGAGTCTCAATGTCAGCGTCAACTTCAGTTGAGCCATCAATAAAGTCAAGAATAACATCAGCAGACTCCTCAACTTGTGGAGTTTCATCTTCGACATCGTCATCTATTAAAGTAAAAAAAAAATGAATTTCATGTAAGGAATTTTTTTGAATTAAATTTACCTTTATCTTCATCTTTCTTGTCAGGATCATCGGTTTCCATGGCTTCTGCACCTTCAGCGGCTTTTTCTGGAGTTTCTCCAGTTCCTGCATCCTTTTTCTTCTCTTTTGGTTTCTTCTCTTCACGCAATCCCTGCAATTCATCAGATTCCTTCAAAATATGCAATTGATTACGTTTCCTCTCCTCACTCTTAGAAGTTGGTTTTGTCTTGGAATTCCTCAAATGTGACGGTGACAACAAGTGCTCATCATACTCGGAACGATTATGGAATTCCGTGTTACAATCATTGCATTTTGGATGCAAGAATTTCTTCAAATTCAAATGCCCATCAGATTTACGATGTGTCGACAAGTGTCCATAGAAATGCAAATCACACATTATACAGTACTCACGATGCTGGTTTGAGGCACGAATTTGTTTGCCCAATCGTTTCAAGCGATCAATCTCAATTGCCTTAAGTTGCTCGGCAATTTTAGCCTCCTGACGAATCATGTTTGCCTTTAAACGATAACTTTCCTCAATGCCCTCCTTCATCATCTGATGTGTACGTCCTTTAAGATGATTCTCAAATGAAATTGCATCCCACATGTGCTTGGTACAAAGATGACAATAGAACATGTCATTTGGAATGTTCGCATACACGGAGGATGCTGATTTTCCTTCCTCGGATTTTGACTTTTCCTCAGTTTTCTTGTCCTTATTTGCACTAAACATAATTTTAACATGAAATTAATTTTAAAAGAAATTTTTAACTTAAATCTGACCAGGTCATAAAATTTCAACTGAAATTCAAATCAAAAGTTTCAAACATAATATAATCTGGTCAGTGTATGAATTTCAAATAAGAATCTAAGCATAATAATTACTAATAAAATTTTTTAAAGGATACAATTTATATTATTTTTTTTTGTATTTTAATTACAGATTACAATAATTTTTTGTCATCTCGAATAATTTTATGTGAATGGATATCCTTTTCATATACAAAAAAAGACGTCAAAGGAACCACTCTAGAAATGATTTGTGAATTTTTGTTCAATTTGAAATTTCTCTTACCTCTCATCATTTTTCTTATCGGATGAATTATCAGTTGAATCGGATTTGGAATTGCTATTGGAATTTTTAGCCAGAATATTTTTGGAACGATTTTTTGAATCGGGCTTCCTGATACCACGAGCGGCACGACGAGCACTATTTCTAGCTGCCGCGATTGCATTACGATTGCCCATCTTTTTATTGTAATTTTTTCATATTTCATTTAATTTTTTTTTTCATTGTAATTTTACGGGAATTGCCATTTTTCAGACAAAATCATGTAAACACATCATTTTTTTTTATTGATTTCATGTCCAGAAGCGATGCATGGGCAATCGGAAGATGGAATTGATTGAAATTTTTTGTGTAAATTATTCGTGAATTTCAAGTGAAGCACATTGAATGGTTATTAGGAGTGTGTGATGAAGCGAGAAAGAGAAAAAATTGAGAAAATATGTTTGAATTGGTGAACTTTCTTTCAAAAATTTAATAATAAATATTAAAAAGTTAAAAAAAAATTATTAAAAATAAAAAATTTAAAGAAAAATTTACAATTAAAATTAGTTGATTAACTTTTTTTTTTATTTAAAAAAAAAATAAGTAAGGAAAGAAAACTCAAATGAGGGTCAAAATTCTACTTCTGATTAAAATCATCCAGAAAATTAAAATTTTATTTTTTAAAACAAAATTTGCTTTCAAGAAATTTCTTTTAATTGTTAAAAAAAACTTACCCGATCATCAAAATCAAAACCACCGAATCCGTCATAGCCACGATTGCGAGCAGCCATTTCAAGCAATGAAGGTGGAGCATTTGGTTGATTTCTTAACAAATTAGAGATCAAGTTATTAGCAATTGCTAAAGCGTCATTTCCACGAAAATCACGTCCAGTGTCCCAGGGATTGACTTGACGGCCATATCCACTGCCACCTCCAAAGTTACCACCAGGACGACGATTTGTATTACGATTGAATGCCATTTTTAATTACTATTTTTTATTTTTATATGAACTGAAATTACATGAAAATTCAATATTAGAGAAGGAAATTTTCAGAATTTAAGATTAAATGTCGCAAAATCATCAAAAATCAATGTTAATCCACATTGATCGAAATCAGATTTGCATTTACTCTTCCACATTTTGAGTCCTACTCTCTTTATTTGGTATTACAAGAAAATAGTATCATTGATGTGGATTCGCACACTAAATAGATTCAAGGTCAAATTACTTCAAGAGGTTCTTAACCCTTCCTCTTAAAACCAAAATGTGACTGAATCGTAAAAAAATCGTGAATGAAATACAAAACCATAACAATAAAAACTCTTTCATACTTCATGCCCACATATCAAATTTTGCATATACGCACATACATGAGCATGTACAGAAACCGGCTTTTCATAAATTTTAATTCAATATTCGTACAATGTCGCGCTTGCCTAAAATGCCGGCTTTTCACTATAGAAATAGCCATACTTTCACATCCTCCTATATAACGATTCATATTATAGACATAACGATGGTGATGATGTTAAAATGGTGCCTTGAATACTATACGGTGATAAGTTAAAAAAATCGATATTTTCATTCAATTGAATTGGAATCACATTTCAGGATTTTTGTATCACAATTCAATGAGAATTTCATTCAATCAATCATCACAATAATAAAAGGATGAAATTTTTCAAAGGAATTCTCATAAAAAAACCAGACGGAAATGGATTTATTCATAATTTTTCACACGGCCCCAAACAGAATCCATGTTTGATTTGCTATAACTTGACGAGACATTTTTTTGCTCGTATTTTACACAAAAACTAACACTTTTTAAATAATTTTATATGATTTTTTATCTTTATAGTTTAATTGACTTTTGTTTACTCACAATTTTTGATTAAAATTCAGGCTTTTATCAGCAGAAATTTATTTTAATAAGATGAGACCACAGGAAAATGTGACCGCACAGAATGAAATTAACGATGAGACTAACGATGTTACTTGACAGATACAGAAAGTATGAAATAGCGAAGGACATGAAAGAGAGATGGTGTGTTACAGAAGGAACTAAGGAAAATGGGTCAGAAATCAGAAAATTTAGCGAAAACGAAAAAATCAGCTTAATGTCAGGAAAATCGGAAAATTAGCTAGAAAATCAAAATTAAAAGAACAAGTAAAGTTTAGTCTGATATTCGATTTAACGGGCTCTAAAAATTCGAAAAAACTTCAAAGATGTTGAATTGAAATGTTCGCCTGATGAATTTCAAGTGTAGAAATGTTAAAGGATTACCGTATAGAGCCACACACCATCCATACACATGAACGAGTTAGAGCAAAATCTTACTGGGTACGCAAGTGAAAGTTTGACAATCTATATTTATGTTCAAAATTTTTGAAGTTTCCGTAAGTACAAAATTAGCTGTCAAGCTTTATCTGCCTACTCGGTAAGTTGGATGAGCTTAATTTATATCTAGATCCCAATAATAGTTCAAATCTCGACGCTTATGATCGATTGGGGAATTTTGCTTCGGCTTTTCGTATGGCAATTTCGGCTTTCGAGTTCTGCGTTTTTTTTCTTTCATATTCGCTTCATCAAGCTCCCACAATTCAAGTGAATCCTCGCTGTCCAAAATAATTCCATTCGATGGAGATTCATGCAAATATTCTTTATCTTGGTATACATTTTCTTGCAATATTACCTGAAAAAAATAATATTACAAACAAATTTTGAGTTTTACTATATTTTTATTTTAAACCTGATATTTATGTTGATACATTTTCAGCAGTTTTATACAAATTAAACGAAATAAACACATTAACAACATGAAACACATGAATAAAAAAACATGAAGTAAATGAATGGTTATATTCCAATCAAAATCAATTATAATTATAAACCATTAATTTTATTGACTGGGTTTTGTGTGTGTTTCTAAATTAAAAAAAAATAAATTATTTCAGAATGTATCAGAAAAAAATAAAGTAAAAATAAAATCTTGAATCTCAAAATCTCTTTCAAATATATTTTTTTATTTAGATTATACTGCAAAATAGTCAATATGAAGAAGAAGAATATTTGGAAGATACTCAAATGAGAGGACTTTAGATTCCCAAGATTCGTACGAGGCCTGGAAATAATACGTAGTTTCTTTTAAGGCAACAAACGCATAGATCGCAGAAAACCGTAAACGCCATATGAGAGAAAAAAAATGCTCCTTCGATTGATCACAAGAGGCTAAATTTTTGGGACGTTGATAACATGTTGAAACTATTCCAGCTTGTTGAAAACTATCTAGAGCTTTATGATAAATCTCACAATGGATACAAAGACTCCAAACAAGAGTTTCAACGATACAAACGAATTGGAGAACAATCAGGAACCTCAGGTAATTTGTTTTCTTTCATTAGAACGTTTCAGAATTGTGTGACTAGATAAGCAGGTAAAAGTTTGACAATTCATGTTTACGTACAAGAATTCTGACATTTCCGTATGTGCATCTATACAAAATGGGCTGTCATATTTAATCTGCTAACTAGCAGATGAACTCCAGTGAACTTCATAGGATAATCAAGGCTTTTAAACAAGAAATTTCCTTTTTCTTCGCTTGAAGGCTTTTTAACATGTAAACAGTAACCGGCATGGTCATGGCGCGTACATGTAAGAGTGAAGTGAAAACAATGTCATAAATGAAACAACATCATTGAAAATGGAATGGTCCAATAACATTTCCATTTAATTTTTTCTTCGCAGTGTCGGGATTTTATTTGTTATTGTCTGAGAAAACTAAAAAAAAATTATTTCCAAGAATTTTATTGAAATTTCGATTGAATTAAACACCAAAAAATGCCTCAAGGTCGTCGAAAAGTGCCATTTAGTGGTAAACAAAAGAAACAGCAACTATTTGAAAAGAAACAATCAAAAGGTAAATTTTAATTTGAAATTTCATAACATCTCGAAAATTCTTCCAAGCAAAAACAAAATATTTTTAGCTCCCAATAGAAATTTGATCCGAAAAGTTGAAAATGATACAGATGACACGGAAATCAGTGAAGATCTGGCAAATGCAGTTGGATCGTCATTGGGTGAAACAGTTCAAAAAATAAATTTGCAACCAAATCTCGATTCGAGAAGTAAAAGTAATCGGTATGTGTTGCAATTTCACAAGGAAACGAATAAACAATTGAAGGAAATGCGGGAAGAAGCGAGGAAATCATTAGAATATGTGAGTGAAAAGGAATTGGAAGTTGGAGATGAGTATTTTAAGGGATACGATTTCCCAAAACGACCTCAATGGAGTTTTGCGATGAGCAAGGAACAAGTTGATGCCAATGAAAATAAATATTTTTTTGTAAGTTTTCAATTCTTGCAACGTGAATGTAAAAAAATTTTCTTTTTGACTTGTAGAAATACATCACAGCCCTTGAAAAGCAACATTACGATGAGATGCGTCAACTCAGCTATTGTGAGCTAAATTTAGAGACCTGGCGTCAACTGTGGCGAGTCATTGAAATTTCTGATATAATTTTATTTATCGTCGATGTAAGGATGCCAAGTTACATGTTCCCTCCATCAGTCTATCATTACGTGAATGATGAACTAGGAAAACGCCTCATCCTCGTACTAAATAAAGTCGATTTAGTCCCATCAACAATTGTGCTTGCATGGAAATCATATTTCGAAGAAAAATATCCAAATATTCGCATTGTAATGTTCACTTCATATCCTGCATACAATTTACGTGGACATCAAGAGAATTCAACGGGTCTTAAAATACGGCGTCGTCGAGGTCGCATGCGGATGGCAGTTGAAGGTGCTCAACAAGTTTTTGCTGCATGCAAAGAAATTGTTGGAGATTCTGTCGACTTATCATCATGGGAATCGAAAATTCAAGAAGAATCTAGTGAAATTTCAACAGCTACCAACAATGAAAATAAAAATTACGAGGAGGAAAATGAAAAAGTTGTCTCTGAAACGACACATGAAGAAATAAAGCTATTCGAGTTCGAGGAACACGTGAAATACAAGGACGGAATTTTAACTGTTGGTTGTGTTGGATTTCCAAATGTCGGTAAATCGTCACTTCTCAATGCACTGATGGGGAAAAAAGTTGTGAGTGTTTCACGTACACCCGGACATACAAAGCATTTTCAAACGATATTCCTGACAAAAAATGTTCGATTATGTGATTGTCCTGGCCTTGTCTTTCCCTCAGGAACTCCAAGGATGATTCAAGTACTATTGGGGTCTTATCCGATTGCGCAATTACGAGAACCGTACGCTACAGTGAAATATCTCGCTGAGAGAATTGATCTCCCAACCCTATTAAATGTGAAACATCCTGAAGGGGACGACAATGAATGGTCAGCTACGGATGTGTGTGAGGCATGGGCATTGAAACGAGGCTTTCTCACAGCAAAAGCAGCTCGTCCGGATAGTTACAGAGCAGCAAATAGCCTACTAAGAATGGCTTTGGATGGAAAATTAACATTGGCATTGAGACCTGTAGGATATTTAGAACGCATCGATGAATTTAGAGAGAGTCCGGAGTTAGTTGAAGTTGAACGGATTCAATCATTGGGTCGATATGTCGTGTCAAAGGGATGGAAAGATGATTTTCGATCAGAATCCGAAGAGGAAGAAGTAATTTTAAAGGAGAAACCAAAAAATGCAAATGAATTGGAACAAAATGAGGATGAAGAGAGTTCAGAAGAAGAAAAAAATGCAGCACAATCTTCAAATCCATTTGATTTGCTTGGAAATTCGGATGATTAACGGAAAAAAATTCAAATAATTTTCATACATAAATAGCTTTTATTTTCATTTAAATCAAAATTTTCCTAATGAATTCAGCATAAAATACTTTCATAATAATCTTTAGAGACATTTTGGTCTTTATTACATTTATTTGTACGGAGTTTAATTAAAATTATGATAACAATCAAGGAAAATGATATTTTACATGCACAGCATAATTTTGTCATTTCTCTTAAATAAACAATAAATTTAAAAAAAAAATCTGTTATTAATAAAAAAATTGTGCCATTACTTAAAAAATTTGAGAGTTAGTTATGAAAATCACAAAAATATCAATATTTGGCATTCCTATGAATATGAAGAAGAAAATTTTCTGTCTTTGATGGCTGATCCAAATACAGAAAATTATTTTTCTTTTTCATATTACAGTTCATCGTTTCTTTCATTTAAAATCGGGCACAGAACGTGTACAGCAAATTCCGATCATGGAAATGATGTACATTGTTAATGTGCCTTAGGACCCTTCCATCCACTAGAGCTTTGCCATAAATGATTGCATCAGTTCGATCTTTAGCGAGACCCACTTCAAGGAGCCAATCAATGAAAGCACGACCGTAAAAGACCTTTTTGTAGACTTGAATTCGCCATCTATTGTAAAAAAAATGTAAAAAATTTTGTAAATTTCTTTTAAGAGACATTTCAATGAAAATTAATTTACCTTCGATCTTTTGCAATTTCCCTTCGACAATGTTCCAAGTGATGTTTCACAAATTGCTCACATATGTGTTTAGTTTCCGGTGACAATTGATCCCATTCCGGTAATTTGAGGACATTTGCTCCATACCACATTTTCCTCCATTGCTTGATCAAGGGTAAGAACAATTCACCTGAATCAGTGATAAACACAGCGAGCACCATCAGACTTTGTCCAAAATTCAAGAAGGCATCCAAAAATGTAATTTCAACGTAAATTCCAGACATGCCTTCCATTACAAGAGTCCACACTGAAATTGCAAGTCCTACAAACATTGAGCATAAAAGTAAAATTAGGAGAACGATGTGTTTCATTGTCTGTTGCATGTCAATCGTTGGATCAATTTCCAATGGTTCGAGTCCGTCTCTCACTTGATCATTGTATTTTTCGACGAGTGACTTGCAATTTTGACGTGAGGGTCCTGCACAGTTGTATTGTGATGGACAAAGCTTATTATTATCACTGTTAAAATAAAATCGCATTAATTCATTGAATTTAATGTATGAAATTTCATAATAAAATTACTTTTCAATGGCATCTGGATCATTGTTAATACTGCCTTTGGTCATGAGATCCTCGATATCGAGCACAGCACCATTAGGTCCATTATTTGAAGAACAGCACCCACCTCCAGTTCCATCCCCGGAACAGCCTTTCACGATGAAGTTTCCATTTGATTGTCTTATTTCATCATCAGATGACTCAAGTTCGATGTTGCGTTCGCTTGGTCTGCGACGACGAGGGATGTTGGACACTGAACTCACATGTGGGATTGATGATTGTCCGTTTCCGATTAAATTTGTTGTGCTTGTACTTGTATTGGGAGAGAATTCTATGAAAAAAATTAAAAAAAGCAAATTAAAATACATTAAAAATGAAGAACGTAATCGTGAACGATTTAGACGAGCGCATTTCTGTAACTTACCTGAATCTGACGCAACGTCCTTTGATAACGACAGGTATCTTTCCTGGATACGCTTGTACCTCTCATGTAGGATTAGGCATCCGATTATAACTGAAAAAGTAAATTTTCATTAAAAATTTCATTTCAAAATTTGATTTAAACTCACCAATGAAACACATCACAAGAATGAATACTGAAATAGCTGCTTGAGCATTTCCATACTGGAAATTTGGATTCCTCTTATCAGGCACATTACTATTTGGATCGAAAATAAGCAGTAGAGCCACCAATATAGTTGGAATTCCCCATCCAACAACCACAAAAATAGGCCATAATTTGAGTACAAAGCACAAACTTCTGCATTGTAAAAATAACAAACAAATTGCCAGCATTGCTGTCCACAATCTTGCACTATAGCCCCCAATTGTGAAGAAACAAAACTGCAAAATCATCCTCCAACCCGTATCTTGTCCCAATGTCGACCACAAAATCACCCCAATACACTCAATCAACTGAGAAAAGACCAAACAGGCCGTTATTCGATGTGGCATTCTTTTAATTTTCTTCGATGTCACAAAAAGTAAGATCAAGTAAACACACGCCACAATTGCAATTATGCTAATTTCCAGGGCAAATTTATCCAATTCAGCCATGTAATCAGAGGGACTTAAATTGTGAATTGCAATCATTTTCGCAGACATGAACATTAAAGGTGCTGAAATGAACGTGGACGCCACCATACTGCTAGCTATCAAGTCAACGTCTTGATTGTATTGTGATGCTATGACAAAAACGCCCGGTGCGGCCGGGAAAGTTCCATACAAAAATCCAAATGTACTGAGATCTGTGGTATCGGTGAAATTTATACCGGCATTCATCAGATTCACTGTTTGACGGGTCACGATTGGGAGGACGAGTCTGAAATTGAAATTTTTATTGCATTTTACTTCAAAAGGAATTTTACACTTACAATTTAACGATGATAAGAATTCCTGGTAAAATGAATCCTCCTCCTTGAAATGTCTTTGCCTTCCCCACCATGCGAATTCCGAGTAAAAAGAGGGCAGCTCCTGAAAAGGCATTTCCAAATGCACGCAGGACACTTGCCAATGCAACTGGGAGTCCATTTGGGAATAAGACGCCTCCGATGACACCAAGCACTGTCATTGAAAGGACGGGATTGAAGAAAATGTTTTGCATTGTTTTTAGCACAACAATTAATTTTCCTCGGACGCGTGATGACTGACTTGAATTTTCTTCAATTGCGGGTGTTTGTGGACATCGTGCCACTGGACTAGATGACGGACTGCCTTCCAATTTCTTTTTATTCATTTTTGTAACTTCCATCAAAACATAGCCAATTGGATTGAGAATCGCCAATGAAATCGGGGCAAGCAAATAAATGTATGAAGCATATTCGGGATGTGATTTCCCATATAATGCAACAACGATGGGAAATCCAATTGCAAAATCATTGCTTTGCGTACAAAAAATTGCAAGTAATCCAGCTTTGCCCAAATTCAATGGACGTACGACTAAGAGACTGATAACTCCAACAGCACTAAAAACAATTGCTTTGGATATTAGGATTGAAAGCAGGAAAAGCCAATTCACTGTTTTCCAATTCAATTCAGCGAGGGATAAAAATATGAGAGATGGTAACGCGAAATTTCCTACAAATGTTCCTAATCCTTTGGCTTCTGTTGCTGAGATGATATTTAACCGGCCGGCGAGGTATCTGCAAAAAAAAATGGAAAATAAAAAAAATATTAAATTTATTCAGGGCATTCAATGATTCATCACCGCAAAAATTTCATCACAATCATCATGACATTTATCTTCATTTAATTCAAGATAAACAATTGAATAATCAAACCAATTATTTGATATGCAAATTTCACATCATGAGTCATCATTAAACTGAGTCAATAAAAAAATGACACAGTTCAAATGCGACAAAACCTTGATTTTGGTTTATAACTGATTGATTATTGCCTAAAATTGAGTTATTGCAGTTGTAAACAAAATTACAACACACGTGAAATTCAACAAAAAAAAAACAAAATTCGCGTGCATTTAAAGTGAATTAAGATAAAAGAAGTCGTTCACCTTCATTTAATATTGTTGTAAACATTTTAATAAAAAAAAAAATTTCTCGTCAATTCTCTGTTTAATCATTCATGAGTACTGTTAAATATTGTTCCAGATCAATTCAATTTGATTTGAATTATTTTTTATTGTAAATTGTACTGAAAATGAGGTGTCGCAAGCAAAAAAAGTTAAATCGTGATCGTGAACGATATTCACGAGCGCATTTCTATACAAGGAATTCGTTAATTTTATCAAAAATTTAACACTTCATTTTGGATTGGACATTTTTCAATGATTTGCGGCATTTTTCAATAGATGGCAACTTATTTCAATGATTGGTCACATTTTTTAATGATTAGCGACATTTTTTAATGATTAACGACATTTTTCAATGATTAGCGCCATTTTTTAATGATAAACGGCATTTTTCAATGATTAGCGCCATTTTTTAATGATAAACGGCATTTTTCAATGATTAGCGCCATTTTTTAATGATAAACGGCATTTTTTTATGATAAACGGCATTTTTCAATGATTGGTGACATTTTTCAATGATTGGCAACATTTTTCAATGATTGGCAACAGTTTTCAATGATTAGCGAAATTTTTCAATGATTGGTGACATTTTTCAATGATAAGCGACATTTTTCAATGATTGGCAACAGTTTTCAATGATTAGCGAAATTTTTCAATGATTGGTGACATTTTTCAATGATAAGCGACATTTTTCAATGATTGATTAGATTGATTTTTTAATGACTGGTGACATTTTTCAATGATTGGTGACATTTTTCAATGATTAGTTAAATTTTTCAATGATTGAAGACATTTTTCAATGATGAACGACATTTTTCAATGATTGGAGAAATTTTTCAATAATTGGTGACATTTTTCAATGATTGGCAACATTTTTCAATGATTGGCAACAGTTTTCAATGATTAGCGAAATTTTTCAATGATTGGTGACATTTTTCAATGATTGGCAACATTTTTCAATGATTGGCAACAGTTTTCAATGATTAGCGAAATTTTTCAATGATTGGTGACATTTTTCAATGATAAGCGACATTTTTCAATGATTGGCAACAGTTTTCAATGATTAGCGAAATTTTTCAATGATTGGTGACATTTTTCAATGATTAGTTAAATTTTTCAATGATTGAAGACATTTTTCAATGATGAACGACATTTTTCAATGATTGGAGAAATTTTTCAATAATTGGTGACATTTTTCAATGATTGGCAACATTTTTCAATGATTGGCAACAGTTTTCAATGATTAGCGAAATTTTTCAATGATTGGTGACATTTTTTTAATGATTTGCTACATTTTTCAATGATTGGTGACATTTTTCAATGATAAACGGCATTTTTTAGAGATTGGCAGCATATTTGAATGAATGAATTGAATTTCGCACATTTTCTTTGAAGTTGAATCATCTTCAAATTGTGTTCTAAGCAATAAAATAGAAAAATTAGCATAACAATCGCACAACACTCATTGAAGAAATGAATCAAAGACTAACCGATTGACATTATCAATCAAAATACATTTTAATAACTTGAATTATGAGTATTCTTTAAATAAATTAAGGAACAGGTGTCACAAACGGAATACAGAATTTTTTTTTTTTATTAGAAATTCATTTCAATTTGATAATTTTGCAATAAAAAAAATTACACGCGCCACATTTAAGAATTTGAAACCATCACACAACGCAAGGTGCCATGAGATGTCATGAAATGTCTTTAAAATTGATGACCAGAATAAAAAAATATCAATTTAAATTAATATTCAGACTTATTCTGGATAAAAAATGTGGAATATTCCTACTAATAAGTGCATTGATCAAGGTCATTAACTGGATTTAAAGATTGACGCATTAAATCTAAAAAATGACGATGGTACGGTAGCTCACTATCAAACATGAAATCAGCATTTGACCGGGAACTGATCCATAACCGTCATTTTTGAAATGTGTAATCGTGCATGGAAAAATTCCATAAAAAAAATTAAATTGAATTGAAATTTAAGATTGTCATGAAAATTTTACACAAGGAAATTCAAACAAGTAACGATATTTGATTGAGGTGATAAATCACTCAATCATTCACTTGATATGAGAATTATATTAATTTTAAGTTGTTTTAATAAAAAAATTCTGATAAACAAACAAATCTCAGATAATCTGAAGTGTAATTAGTGTTGTGTCATGTTAACAATTCTAATTAGTTGCAAATGTAATTTTTATTATTGCATTTTATTGCACTTTAATATCGCAATGTTGTGAAATTACAAGTCCCAATGGAAAAAAAAAACTTGATTTTATTTTATTATGGATGAAAATATATTTTTATTTCAAATATTTTTTTAAAATTAATATAAAATTTATTTCTTTGCTTTAGATTTCTTAATTTTGCGACGTTTCGTGGCTGCCATTCCACGTGTGTCTTTCTTGAGACGAGGATCAACGACTTTGAATCGACCTTCCACGCCTTTTGGTCGTCGCACTTTCTTTCCTGAAATTCCGGTTTTCTTTGCAACAACATACGTGATTTCCTTTTTCTTGCCTTCAGCTTTTTTGTATAATCTGGAAATTGTTTAATTAAAAAAAAAGTAATTAATTTGAGTAAGGGGTAAAAATTAATAAAAAACATACTTTTTAAGCGCTCTGATTTTCTCCTGGTTCGTATTATCAACATTCTCCAAAATACTTTCCGCCTTTTTCTTGACTTTTTCCAGGCGTTTCAATCCACGACGCTTTTTGCGTGATTTTGCTTCAATGACTTTCTTAATTGACCTCACATTCATTTCCTCGACACGTTTTCTGTAGTTATGAATGAGTTCCTCAGGCACTGGAGTTCCCTTTTTCATTGTCTCAGCTTCATCTTTCACGAACCAATCTGGAAGCCCGGTATCATTGAACATGTAGCGATTCCATGCTGCATCGACTAAATCACGTTTTGTCTTCCGACTTGTAACAATCATTTGCCCTAATGCTAATTCTTCCTCTGATAATTTGACTTTTTTCACTTTAGGCTCGGCCGCAACCACTTCAAATCCGTCCGTGCCTCCAATTTTTTCAATTGTTTCATATTCAAGTGGACCATTATTATGATTTGTGGTTTCCATGTCAGAGTCATCACTACTTGAATCACTGCTCGATTCGTTGTCTTCCATGTGTTTGGCTCGTCGTTTAGCTTTCTTTCCCATTAATTCGGGATCTTTTTTTTGTTTGGCTGCTTCTGCAACTTCAATGCCTTTATTTTCATAATCATGTGCAAGGGCGTCCAAGTCAAAATCTTCTTCTTGTTCTCCGTCGCCTTGTAGTGCTTTGAATGACTCTTTTTCGAACCACAATTTTGCTTTTGAAAGTCGTTTATCGTCTTTACTACGGTAATCCAGGTCAGTTATCAATGGATTGCGATTTCTCTCTAATTTTGCTTTATTTCCGGATTCTTCTTCCTCTTCATCACTATCAGCATTTTCATCTTCCAAGGCCATTTCACCGGTTTTCTCTAAATCAGCGTCACTGTCATCCATTTCTTCGTCCGAAACATAGACGTCATCTTGATTGAACAAATCTCCTTTACCGTCTCTGTCGTATTTGACAAATTTCTTTTTAGGTTCCTCTTCTGAACGTTTTTTCTTTTCAAGCACAAAATCTGGCTCGACATCCATTAAGCTGTCAAGCTGTTTACGGTTTTTAATGTTAGCTAAGCTGAACATCATCGCGTCACCTTCTTCATGTGGCCCGGCATCACCTTGAATTACCATGCGAAGATTGAGTTTTTCGGCTAATTTTGTGCGTTCTTTATTTGCTTTTTTCTTTTTGCGTTTCGCGTCACGTTCTTGTTCCAATTGCATTTCAACGATATCTTTTTCGACGCGATCAAGTTCCTTTTCTTCTATTTCTTCTTCAGTAGGTTCAGGAACTGCTGATTTTTCTTCATCTTCAGCTTCGGATTCCTTTTCAGGTCCATAAAAGTGGTCATGTAACGTTTTCCACCACTTAAGTAAATCGCGAAGATCTTTTCTGCCCAAGACTTTGATATCTTTGCAACATTCCTTGATTTCTGGTGTCGTAGCGGGATGTTTTTCAATGTCAGCTGTATCAAACACAATTTGTGTTGTGTGTGCAAGAACATGCAAACCATTATCTGCCGCTATAAATTCAGATGCTGGAAGGATTTTGCGCACATCTGTGCCATCATATCCCGTTGGCTTCGGTTTCTTATCCTTTTTACTTGAAGTTTCCTTCAGCAAGTTAATTTTAATTTGTGGTTCAATGTCCAATTCCTCAAACACATGTTTTGCATCAAAGAATCTGGGATCAATCTTATCAGGGGCCTTGTAATATTGACATACCACGAAAATTTCAGCGGATTCTTTACGTGAAGCCGATGGCTTAGTTGCATGCACTTTCTTAAACAGTTGTTTCAATACCCAAATAAGTGCATTGTAATCCTTTGATCTAAACACCTTTGTGATAAACCATCCACCGGGTCTCAGAAATTCAGTTGCTAACTTTGTTGCACTCAAGGTCAAGCAAATCTGTTGATATGCATCAAAAATCCAACTTTTACCAACATTTGGGGCACCATCATTCAAAATAACATCCGCTTTCCATGTTTTCAGCTCTTTTGTCAGGGACGAACGACATTTGTCTGTTGTAATGTCCTCAATTAAACTGATACAACCAGGAACTGGTTTAATTGGAAATAAATCAACACCAATCACTATACTCGAGACAGGCATATTCTGTTTAGCGACTTGCATCCATCCACCGGGAGCTGCACACAAATCAATGCATACTTGAGATTGTTGTAGGAAACCGAATTTGCGATTCAGTTGAATTAGTTTGAATGCGGCACGGGATCGAAAACCTTTTTACATGAAAAATAATGTGTAAGTATCAAAGGAATGTAAGTAAAAAATATTTCAGGGGAATTAAATACCTGTTTCCTTTGCTAATTTGTAAAACTTATCTTTACGATCCTTTCCAATTTTTGTCTTTTTACCCATTTGAGTAATTTTTTGATTATAATTCGTTCAAATTAATATTAAATTGAATTTATTTATTATTTTAATAATAATCCGAATCAAATAAATAAAGTATTTTTCTTCACATCCACACGTGTGTCGAGTGACAGATCTGTGAAGAATGGAAATGGAATGGAATGTGATGTAAGATGCATGGAAATTGAATTGAAATAAAATTTGAAATGACCGTTAAAATAAAAAAAAAACTAAATTGAAAATTAAATTCAATATTAATCCATTAACCCCCGCTGGTCGATTTTTCGACAAGTAACTTTGGAGCCGGAATTCTCCTAGAAGTTCTTTAAATATTTTCTTCAACTTTTCAATATAAATAATTAGACATGTTTAAAAGATTTCGGGTCAGTTATTTTAATTTTTTCCACCTGTGTGTCCTATTGTGGCAGTAACGAATTGGCCATACGGGCCATCTGGCAAATACCAGAAAGGCCGCAGTTGATCGTCTTGTAAAAGTTAAATTTAGCGTAAACTTTAAAGAAAATCATGAAGAATGCCAGGGCCGTTACTAATTTTCAATTTGCTCCAGATTTTGGATACTGTAAGAATAATAAAATTCCTTTGTCTATAATCGCGAGACGTGAAGAAGTACGTTAACTGGTTTTAATCATAAATCCCTGATTGTTGTTGTTGGCTGTCTAGGATACTCGAAAAAATATATAACGTCATGTGGTGTCCCATTGCAGTTCTTGGGTATGTGCTGGGGTGTTGGGGCAAGCGACAATTATTTTTTGGTCAGAAATTTGGTACTGGAAGCACAATTGTTTCTGGAAGAAGATAGTCTTGATGTAAATGAAGTGGTAGCCAGTAGCGATACGAAGCGCTCCATTTTATGAGGCTTGTAATTTGTTCGAATGGGTGTTCGCCGATAGCGATGGAGGGTTTTATATAAAACTCAGTATTTTAGGTTTTGTAGCTGCTAGTATTTTAGATTATTGATGTTCACATTTAGCGTATAATTTGCTTCTCTGGTTCACGTTATGAAGAAAGTGACTGTTAACTTTTCACTTGAGAGAAGCAGACTCTTGTTGATCAGATATTGGTTCAGGATGGCTAAGTACGCGTCCAACTTGTTGCATAACAGAATTTGTCAGTACTGAACAAACGTCTGCATATGGTATGACAGCCAATTCAGGAGATGGACTTGAAATTTTGCTAATGTACGGACTAAGGGGCCTCTAATTTTGATTTGATTTGTATTCCTTGAAATTGGTTTTATATTTCTTTAGATATAATAATAATAAACGTTTGTAGGTCTAAGAGCTGTTTCTTCTATAAGGGTGCTACGCAAGAAATTTGCTCTGACTTATTCAATACAAAATGTAAGATGCATTCTCACCTACACGTTGTAAAATTCAGAAACATCCAAAGTCGTTTGTTGAAAGGTTAAAAACAGTCCATCGTCAACTCGATCGTGAATGAACTATAAATTTCAACTTCAAACTGAACAAAAAAATGTTTTAATCACTTTTCAATATTTTTTCATTGAATAATTCACAATAAAAGTAAAAATAAATTTCATAGAAAAATAAAATAATATAATCAGGGACGGATTAAGAATTTTTTCAAGGGGGATTGAGACTGGTAAATGTATGTATTAATTTCAACTTTTACTAGCTGATACAATTTTTTTCATATAATTTAAATGATACAAAAAAACGGTTGGATGTCCATTAAAAGGAACGGCCCTGGTAAAAATAATAATAATTTTAATATCGATCACTCACCCACATATGATGACGGTGAAACATTGTATTAAAGCTGGATATAAATTATCCATAGAAATATTTCCATCATTACTACTGTCACCGTCAAGTCCCATCATTTGCATTGTTTTCTCTAATAACACGGTAGCACTTGTTGTGCTACTACTTAGGTCGGTGTCTGTAGTATTCATTTTATTTTTTTTTATCTTTGTTCTAAGAAAATTTAAGTAAATTTATAATTCAACATATTTTTTTTCAGAAATGTTTGATTAATCTACAAGTTTTTTTTTATCTGTTTATTTTTTTTTTTAAATCGTGATTAGTGACAACGATTTATTTTCATTTTTTTTATTTTATTTTTTAATGATAATTTTCCACTTGAATCACTTTTTGTTTAAGATACGGCAATTATATGAAATTACAATGATAAATTTGTATCATTTACCATTGAAATTGAAATCAATCACAAAATGCTTTCTTTTACTCTATAATTTTCTCTACTGAGAAGTAAAATTAAATAAAATTAACAAACAATCGAAGGTCATTCATAGCAGCAGCACTATACAAATTGTAAGTAAAATTGTATTTATTATTATTTTTTCTCTTTAAAAAAAAAATTTTTCACACACGATATTGTTTATCTTTTATAATCGTACTATCTGTAGAATCGTGTTATGTGAATGTCTGAAGTCGTAATACGTAATAAAATTTATCATAACAATTATTTTTTTTTTCTTCTTTTTTATCTTTGTAATATCAATTTAATAATATCAAATGGTAACAATATTGGTCGATGAATTTTTTGTAATTTTTTTCACTTTCACGATTCACATCGAATTTTCACTTTTAACGATTAAATTATTTGAATTTCAATTGTTGCTTTTGTTTTTAATTAAAACAGAACATTAAGTAGAACATTTTTTTTGTTTTAAGGGTAAAAAGAAAAAAAAAATATCAAAATGAGAATTATTTTTTAATTTTAAAGAAAGTGGTGTGTTCTCAAGTCAAAAGTTAAAAGTTGAATGAAAAAATGTATCAAAACAATTGACTTTGACATTTCCATCGAACAGCTGTTTTTAATGGAAGTGATTCAATTTCAACTCAGATGTGTTTATATTTCGATTTTACGGAATTTTAAAAAGACCGTTGAATTTGAAACTCCTTTTCATTTATTTTCAAAACAAACTCATGTGGTGATTTCAATTTCAATGAAATTTGAAGAGAAAAATTGAACTTAAAATTGGGATTTAAATTAAAATAATGGGAAAATTCAAGAAAATACCGGCAAAGCAAACAGCGACTGTTAAAAGTAAATCTTCTGTTGCATTGAAATCAACGACAACATTTAAAGCACCCAAAGATGCCTCGAAAGGAATTCATCGATCAATTAAATTACAAGAAGAAAAACCTGTGAAAGGAGAGAAGGCAATTGGAGTAAATGAATTTGCGGATTTCACTATCAAAAAATCTTCAGCACAATCTGATTCAGTGAAAAAATTGAGTAAAGGTAAAAAATTGACCAAGAAACAGAAACAGCAATTTCGCAAGGAGAAAATTCTCGAGCGAATTCAGGCAACTCAAAACGCATTCGTTGAAGATAAAGCTCGAGCAAAACGTGAAAAAACTGAAATAATTAAGGATGTTAAGCCGTTACTTGATGCCCTTCCCTCATTAGATTCAATTTTTCAATTTAAGAGTGATAAAATTAAGACTGGAGTTCCGGACTATGACAAGCCCCCGAAGAAGTCTGAACTGAAAAAGGCACGTCGCGAACAAAACCATCGTGATTTTGTGGAGAAATTGCAGTCTCACAAAGCTTTGGTACAGAATTTTAGTAATCTGACATCGGAACAGCGAAGGGAAGCAATTCGAGAAGCAGCGAGGCGGAAAAGGGAAGCTCTCAATAACAATGGGGAGGGTGAGAAAATGGAGAATTGAAATAATATGAGAAATTTTTTCTTTTAAATTAAATAAAGTGCTTTATTCAACGAATTTTGTGTTTCTATATCACAACTACTCACTCACATCTCAAAACCAGTGGGGTTTCGCATGTCCTGCTCTAAGCTTGAGACTGATTTTCTAAGAACTTTTCAATTGCGATGTAATATAAGCCACCATCGAAGCGTCATGAGGACTCAATTGCGCATTTTCCTGAAATTCCCATCGCATTTTGACTTGCAGCCATGCCCTGTCAGGTGTCATTGACATTGGACTCTGGAACCACGTGTTAAAGTCAATTTTCAATGCCCCCGTGAGATATTGATCAAACGGCTCTTCACCAATATGGAACATCATGTGAAGCAATTTCGGTGGAACATAAAACAATTGTTGTCCGTCTAACGGTTCCGATCCATGCTCGCGATTTCTGACTCCCAATTGTTGATAAATCCAGTCCACGTTATTCCGAATATAGATGTAAATCATTTTGACACTCTGTTTTCCAATGTCTTGTGTAAGGATATCACTAGCGAGAATTTCTGAAATGTAATCAGCAATTTCAACGTCAAATTCTTCCTCAGCACGACTGCTAGTTGGAGCGGGACGAATGAGGGGTTCAATGTCATCACCTTTTGAGATACTTGCGAGACTTTGTCCAATGGGTTCAGGTTCGTCCAAGTCAACTTCAATTATGCTCATGTTACGTAACGTCTCTTTTGCTTGGTTCAACAATTCGTGGATTTTTTCCGTATGTTTGTTATCTTCATCGATTGAACAAATGGCTTCAGCTAGTGTCTGGCAAATCGCTGCTTTATTTGCAAACTTTTCTTCATTCACTCCCGTTGCATCTTTGGCCAGATCTTTCAACGGATCAATATTTTCAGGTTCATTTTCGTTAACTGGTTCTTTTGAGCATTCAAGGAGCTTTGTGTATAGTGCACTGTATAGCACATGCACCAAACACGAATCACCTAACGGACTTATATCAGCTGGAATGATTTCCTGTAACATTGATGTCACGATGAACAAACAATCTGGAATTCCGTCCCACATTTCCTGGAAACACGAGATTGACAAACTCATTGCTTGATAAATTGTTGCTCCAGTTTGAACTGCTTGTATCAACATTTGTACAATTGGCTCTAAAACTGGATATACGAGATAAATAATCGCCTCTAACCATGGCTGGCGTTTTTGGTTCCAGACTTCACGACGATCTAAGCAGGCAGCCCATTCTTGATTGGGAGCCTTTTCCAGGGCCGATATCAATGTCCGTTGAATGTCACTGGCTTTTCCTGTCATGACAATTATGTATGTAAGTCCCATTATTACTTGATAGTTTGTCTGTCCAACAGGATCTGGATTATTGAGAGCCCAATGTCCGATGTCGTTACATTCCTTGCCACACAAAAATCCTTCACATTTTGCGTCCATTGTTTCCTTGTTCAAACAAGGTTGAAGGAAACTTGGGACAAAATTTTCTGGACTCGGTAAGTTTTTGATTAAATGATGAAAGATAACAGACGACAAGGTAGCTTCCCGCATAAGAAGAATTTTGATCAGGATGGGCCAGGATGGTTGTGGTGCTGACATGAGGACACGAAGTTCCAATGTAATGGCCGTGCTGCTCGTGAATTCTGAGCAACGTGTTGCCCAATGTCCAGTACGCTTGTCAGGAAAGAGCTTTGAAAGTGCAAACAATATCCATGGCGATGGCAGACTTTGCCGTTCACTGAACATTCCAACTGAAGCAGTTCCTTTCCTCAAAATTTTATACAAATCTCCTATCGGAATTCCACGCAACAGCAAACAAAGGAACAGTTCCTGACACTTTGCATGTATATCACGCACAATTTTATGTTGATTTGTGATATTAAGACCAACATATGCCTCGCCATTGTCACAAATTGCGGGCAACAATTCACCACAACACAAGAGAATATTCGAAATATCGACAAGTAACAATTGAGCACGTGCCTTACTTGGCAATGTCTGCGTATAACGGACCGTTAACACAGTCAAACACTCATTAAGCATTCCCGCGAATACACGTTGACCCATTGTAGGGGGCACAGAATTCCACAAATCCATTTTTGTGCCCAACATGTAAAGCCACCACATTTGAATTGTGTATGAGCCACGTTCCGATTCAAAAAATGGCTGGTGGTTTTCCCAATGCAAACAATCGGCATCTTGAATGATGTATAAAGTCAATAATCGACAATGCAAATCAAGGAGACGCTCAGCAAGGGCTTCTGTCATTTCGGAGAGTTGTTTGTAACTCATTTTAAGTGAACCACCTTCCTCGTCACCTTTTGGGGGACAAACATTCTTCTCAGTGCACTGCAAATAAACCCAAAGACAATTTTTGACTAACGCAGCAGCACCAATAACGGCAGTTAACACAGTGAGATCCGCATGATCCAGGGCTTCTTGTGATAGTACATGAATGTGTTGTAAGAGGGCGTCACATGTACGTGCAACGAGCCAAACAAAACGTTCAGGATCAGATGACTTTACAATTCCACCGCAACCATGTGCCTGAAATTAAATACAATTAAAAATACTGTCTTATATAAAACATTTTTAATACCGAATTTTCATCATCTCTATGAATTGTTTCATCATTCAAGGTATCATAACACAAAAGTCCTGATTTTTTCAAGTAAGCTTGATAATATTCATCTTCAAGCCATAACACGATTTTAACGGATGCGAATGAGGCGTAACGTGGGAAATCCAATTTACCTCCAACAACACCTGGACAAATGGTTTCTTGTAAGACTTCCTTATTTTTCTGTTAAATTGAAATGAAATTATTGTTACGTAATTTTTTTTGTTTTGAAATGAATTGAAATTTCACCTCATAATATTGCATGTCACGTTGCAATAAGATCGGTAAACGATCCATTAGGATTCCTTCTTCCATTACCTCCATGATTAGCTCTTTAAATGTAGTTTTTGATTCAAATTAATGAAAATTTAAATTAATTTCACTTTCAATTTCGCAGACAAATTTTTCCTGTGAAAATATTTCACTGATATTGATTTAACAAGAACTTGAGTGGAATTGTTGCTAAGTGACTTTAAGAGGTCAATGTTAGTTTGAACTTCTTCATGTCAATCACTTTCACTTTTGTTTGTTTTGTTTGGATACCTGTTGATTATTTTTGATTAGAGGTGTTAAAAGGGCAACTGTTGCATTCGCTTATTATTGATTTTAGTTGAAATATTTTTAGATTCATTGCTAAGAATTGACATGTCATGACATGCCGTTTGTGGGGTCAACGTCAAAATGCGATAAAATACTGGCAAAATCGCTCTTAGTAGCAAAAATAAAATATGCAAAGTAATCGTTAACTATATACAAAAGCGCATTTCTTTCGATGGAACACCATTTACTGAAAAAAAATCGACCATTTTTAAAAAGTCAGCCATTTTGGAAAATTCCTCAGTTTTTTAAATTCTGTAAATTTGGAAATATTCGTGAATTTCCTCGGACTCTGAAAATTTGAAATTTTTACCCTTTTTTTTTGATTTTCTCGACGTCACGCCATTTTTGGAAATTCTAAGATTTGCTGCTATTTTTTAAAAGTTCGCGATTTTCCGCCATTTTTAAAAAAATTTATATGTTTTTAATAATTTTGTGATTTTTAAATCAATACGATTGTTTGTGGAATCTGCAAATTTTGCGAAATTCTACAATTTTCCAAAAAAAATATTCCGCCATTTTGTTGACATACGTCGACGGACGGACAACATGGCCCACAATCCTCGCATTTTTTTACAATTCGACGAGAAAAGCGCTTAAAATGGACATTGTATGTATGATTTGTCATATCATAAAGATCTTCGGAGATAAAATTAATAAAAAAAATTGAATGAGACAAAACGTCAATTAACCTGAAGTAGCATTACGGTATTCAAAAATCGATAACTGCAATTAAGATTAGATTAAAGGCTATCTTAATGATATTTCAAGAGGCCAATTTACTAATTTCATTTTAAGTTTCATTCAGTTTCAATTGAATCTTATCTAAGTTAAGTTCGGCTCTTAACGTTTCATGAAGTAGGCAAAGCATATATTTAAAGTGAGTCTCTTATCTTATCGTGACTAGAATTAGGGAGTTATGTTGTGAAGTGATTAAACATTAGACTCTTATCAACATACATTTGAGACTCGAGATAAATTATCTAAATACATCTTCTTGCATATGTCTTATAAGGCATTAGACAGGGTCACAATTCATTAAATTTAAAAAAAATCAGAAATGTTACGATCGGCTAAACGAGGAGAAGGGACGGGGTAAAGGAGGAGAAGGGGCTCAGTTTTCGTTAAATTTAAATGCGGTTGCCGAAATCTTGAAAAAAAAAAACCAAATCAGTCCCTGTCAAAATGACATTTAGGGATCCTAGCCAAGGTCGCGTAAGAGCGTAAAGTGAGCGTAAAATTCACTCCTGACACTCATCAGCTGCCCTTTGCCTACCTTTCACGGGCTATGTCCATCGAACAAAACTCACTTTGACATTTGAAAATTTTACATACAAAATTTTGAAGTTTTCATATGTGTTTCTATACAAAATAAACGTCAAATGAAATGTCAATTGAAATTCTGTTATATGGGCTTTTCCGAGCAAAGTCCACAGGATAGAATTTCACTTGACATTTCATTTGACGTTTATTTTTGACATATAAACACATACGGAAACTTCAAAATTTTGGATGTAAAGTTTTAAAACGTCAAAATGAATTATGTTCTATGGACTAGGCTCGTTCTAGTCATCTTATCAAATAGTAACGGTAACTTTTTCAAAATTTTAATTTAAACAAAACCGTTAAAATTCCTTATGTTCCTACCTAATATCGTTAAACCCCTTATCTGCTTATCTTACAAAACTCTCTCGAAATATTTAAAGCATAATCACTATTTAGTAGTATTTAACAAGTGCATGTCAGTTATCTCCGTTACAAGGCAGATGATTAAGATACATTTAACATATGTTTTGAAATGAATTGAAGTGAAGTGAATTTGAAATATTTTGTTTTTTTACATTTTTTTATGCATTTTATTGCAATATTGAATGTTTACTATTAAAGTATTGAATTTAAAAATAGAAAATCCAAACTGGAGTCTCTTGTTCAAAGAAAATTGTATCAAAATTACGAAATTAAATGAATTGTAATTGAATTTAAAGGAATTTAAGAGTGAAAAAAATGATAAAATTAATCATAATTGGACTTCTTCTTGTAATTTCAACAAAAACTAATGTTGAAAGTGTAATTTTCCCAAATAAGCAAATGTCCATTGTGAAAAATCAGGGATTTTTCATGTACATTGTACATCAAAGTACATTCAAATTGGAGAAGTGCTCACTTAAATTGGAAGGTGAATGTAAATATTTTCATATTGGAATTAAAATTTAAGTTAAATTTAAATTAAGATGGAACTGAATTCGATTTGGATCCGAAAGTAAAAGAGCCGTTCATTTACAATACATCCGAAGGTGTTTTAATACAACGATACAGCCAGAATGAATGTGGAGTGCGAGTCAAGAATTTAGCGCAATCACTTTCCGGTAAATGGACTCTCACTGCACAAGGTGATCGGGGTTCCGTTGATTCCGATTCAATTTTTTTGGAAGTGTTGAGTAAGATGATTTTAATTTTCTCATTTTCGTTATGTTTCATTTAATTTGAATTCCAGGCAATAAATTGGACCCATCACCGCTCGTCGTTACAGTGACAGATGAAAATCCATATAGGCGCGTTAAATGTCCAAATAATTACGCTGCAAAGCATTGTCGTGTATTCGATCACAATGGAGATGAGAAAAAAGATCAATGTGACTTCTATGCACAATCATTTGGAAATGAAACTTTGTATGAGTGTCGGACGATGCGATGGGGTGAAATGCAAGAAACGCAAAGTTTCATTAAAGTTTTAATGGAAGAAGCACATGAAAAGGAAGTCAAGGGAAAAATAATTGAGACAGACACTCACGTGATTTTAACGTGTCAAGATTATTCTGGACTGTGTCGCGCTGAAATGCCGCACAAAACGAGACAATTGCTGTTGATGGATGGATTGCTAATGGATCGATATTCGACTTACGATACTCAGTTAGATTTTTTTTGGATTCAAATATAAATTTTAAATTAATTTCATTTTTATTTTAATTCTACAGAATTAACAAAGGTCGATGCTCCATTGAAATTGAAAAACCGTTAAGACCCGAAGACATTGGAACATGGCGCATTTATCACAGTGAAAAAGACGATTCTGGCTGCGTTTTCCGTGTACATGACGATTCAGCGATTCCACAATCAAATTCGAGAAGTGAATTACAATTATTTTTCAATTTCAATTAATTCCCACTAAAATTCTTGCATTTCAGATCCAAAACAAATTGAAATATGGCAAAATAACGTCAACGTACTTACAATCGACTGTGAAGTTCCATTTCCAATTGACTACTGTTATCTTAGTACACCAGATTTCCCGGACAATGAAAATTACACTTCATTAATTCCAGATCAATTTTTCAAGTCAAAATTCCTTGGTATTTGTCGTTTTACAATAAAAAATCCAATTTCAGGCACGTATGTGTGTGGTGTTAACAACATCGATGGCGGTGAAGACATTCAAACGTATTATCAAGTAAAAGTCTTCCAAGTACCAGCTCATAGCTCATTTTCCCAAGTAACTAGTGGTAAAGGGAAGTCAATTGATATTTTAGTGAAAACCATTTTCAATTATCCGATCGGATATTGTCGGTTCATGATGCCAAATGGGCAAATTCATGGCGTTTCAGACAAATTTCGAATGGAAGGAAATTTGAGGTATTATGGTAAGGGATTGAAATACGGTGAATGTGGTGTACAGGTCCTCAAGGTCACGGATGAGTATTATGGGGTGTGGAAGGCGACGATTCAGGTTGAAGGGAAAGAATATCATTTGGAGGTTGTTGTGACGAATCCGAGTAAGTGAGGGGAATTTAAATGAAATTTTGAGGAAATATTGATCCAAAAAAATTTTTTTCAAGGTGGTTTCAGAACAGCATACGTTGCAGGACCAATTCTTGCAGTAGTAGCTATAAGCGGAATTGTCTTTGCATACATGATTTATCAAAAAAGATCACGACGCACTGTAAGAAGGTCTCGCTATGATAGGACTGTTGGGACATCAACCGATGACTATGGTTTGGATAGCAGAAGTGAAGCCTCCCATGAGAGTTGAAATTTCATTAAATTAATGCTTGAAAAGAAAAATTCAATTAAACTGCTATTAAAAAAGTTTCTTATCATGTTCAACTATCTTACCAGTAAAAGTATTTTTTTCCATCTTCCTTTTTGCATAATTTAAATGTGATGCCTTTATCAAAAGTAAACGGAATTAAAATTAAAGTATAATTCCATGTAAAACAACCGTATTTATTACTATTATTTTTTTTTTATTTTATTCATTTTTTTTCCTTTTCTCAAAAAGATATAAAAATAATTTTATTACCTACTTAAGTTGAGTACCGCATCGTATCGCGTCAAAGGTCCCCATTTATAATCCCATTGCACTGATAATGATAAAAGGATAAAAACTACAATATATACAGCGCTATTAAAATTAAATTGAATTAAATAAACAAGACACTTAGATACATTTTCATCATAATTCGCATAAAAATATCATAAAAACATGCCCATATTTTCCGTTCTTTTCCTTTCATTGTAATTCAGCAATATATATTTTTTTCGACTCTGACACAAAACAATGAAACATATTCACAAAAAAACAAAAAAAAATTTAATAAGAAAAGTGAAAAGTATTTCATTTGATCTTTGAATGAAATTATATTATCATTTTATTGCGGCTCATCATCATCTTATTGCTTGTCTAATGTCTTTTTTGATGTTTTCATATGAAAATTATGATGATGGAGGAACCAAAAAAAATGTTATAAGAGGAAACAAAGTATGAATTTAATGAGCAATGTACTGATTTGCATATTTTTCTAATAAAAATAATAATAATTTTCATTTTAAGTATATTACAAATATGTTTGATATTAGGAAAATTATAACGATTTACTTACACGGTTCAGTTGTGGAAAAAAAAGTAATTTTATGAATAATTATTATTTTTTCTTATATCTTTATTTACAAAAAGCTGTATAATATTTTTTTTTTCACATTTTAATGGTAATACTGAATATTCACTTAAAAATAAGTTTAGAAGCCACTATAATTAAACATTGACTTTGGAAATTTTTCCTATCAATTATTTTATATGAAAAATTTAAACACTTTACAAAAAAAAAAACAAATCAAACTTTACAAATAAATTGAGAGGGGTCTCAATTAGACTTCATATTTCGCTATTCCTGCCATTACGGGAATTTTCTATCAGAAGTAGGGTCAATTGGGCTACACTCAGTTAAGATTTCATCCCATTTGAATCATATTTTACTTGAAATTCCCTCGAATGACCTTGAAAATGACAGGATTTGTCCTTCATCCTATTCTCAGATGAAACCTTAATTTGTAGGGTAGATTGAATGATGAGCTTGGGGTGCGTCACTATGTGACAACTCATAAAGAGACCTACAATATGTGGCTTAGGTGGGTAAACGCTTCTGACAATGTATCTATCAATTAACGGCTAAAAATTATTTTAAAACTGAAAAGGTCAAGGTCACGAATGAATAGAGAATTTTTTATCTGAGGATTTTCAATAATTGAGTACTGAAACTTTGCGCACTGAAGTAAACGAGTCAAACAGATTTATGATGCCTCGAATATTATGATACAGCTAAATATTTATATCAATTTCATCTCAATTTGATGAATGCCACATCACCCATATTCGATTACTTTTGAAGCCAGAATCGAAATCTTCTGAGGCAGAATGATATTGACCTTGCATTGATATTGATCTTAGGATTGACATGATTGTATCAAAAATAGAAAAATAAGTAAAACTTTCATCAATTTTTTTAAGGATCCCACCCAGATTAGTCTCATATATGATGAAGAGTGGCGTAGGATTTGTTTTAATTGAGAGCCCTCTCTTTGTTCTTTGTAATTTAAAAGTTAACTCATAATCTATCATTTTACAATTATTGCTTTTCACTAAATATTCTTCTTCTTACAAATAATATAATCACTTATCACCCCCATAATCACTATCATTAACAATTTCATATTCGCCATTTCGTCTCTTGTATTTTGTGTTGACCGGAGTAGACAACCTTGGATCCATTAATTCGCCAACAATGGGACGTTGATCATATCCCACATTTAGTTGACGACAATCGCACTGTCATATCTCATCAAGTGGCTCCTCGTCTTCCAGTGAATGACCTGGAGCTGGCATTGAATCATCCAATATTTCGGATAATGTGTCACATCTATAAAAGTAAATTCAATTACAATTAAAATAATCAATTCTAAGCATCATTTAAACTTACTTCTCATAACTATCATCAAATTGTGGTAACAAATCTTCATCACCCTCCTTCGTAGACCTCATTTTAAATTTAAATATTGTGCATAAACGTAATAAGGCCAAAATAATCAATTGAACACCAGCCACATAACTTAACCATAACCGATGAGGCCACATTAACAGTGCAATACCTAAGGCAATGTATGGTGGAGCTAATCGCCATCCACCAAAAAATCCGGTACAACTCCAACATTGATAACACAATGATGTGTAATCGTTACTATTTTATTGTGAAAGAAAGTAAATAAAACAAAAAATTATATAAAAGGATAAAAAAAAAATCACAGTCCAAAATCTAATGAGCTGAAGTTAGTGTAGTTTATCAACTTCAAAAATACAAGTTTTCGAAATGTGAACACAAAAACATAAAACAAGGGAAAAAATTAAAATCTGAAACTTGTACAATTTGTTATGAGTAGAACCTCTGTCAATAATAAGTGAAAATTTTTCTATTGATGAGAACCAAAATTGTACAAGTTTCAGATTTTAATTTTTTCCCTTGTTTTATGTTTTTGTGTTCACATTTCGAAAACTTGTATTTTTGAAGTTGATAAACTACACTAACTTCAGCTCATTAGATTTTGGACTGTGATTTTTATTTATTGTTTTTGAGTGTTGATTAAGATTCCTAATACTCAAAATCAAGCGATACATAAAGCACATTCCTTTAAGAGATGAATGTGATGTGAATGAAAATTTGTGTTGTATGAGAAAATTTTTTCCTGTACATTTTAGATATAGGGTGTCTTAGGCAAAGTTGTTCATAATCATTAGAAGAAAATTTTGGCATGAAAATTTTCCATTTTCCCGGAAAATTTCGGAAATTTCCACCTGGTCACCCTATTTTTTTGTATGGACACCCTATATTTTTTTGATCCATAAACACTCCCACATTGAATACGAACATAAGTCTAGAACATATTTTGGGTCTCAGATGAACCGTTCGGACGCTACAGAGGTTCAAAGGAAATAGCGCGACTACAATATAAAACTTGTAAAAAACGAAATATGATATTTTTTATATTTAAATGCAAAATAAAATTTGACCTAGAAAATTTATTGACTGAATTTCAACCCAAATTATAATGAAATTTTTTTGCTATTTATTTAACTGAAATTGACCAAAATTGAGATTGTTTTTCGTGGTCAATTAATTTTCATGGCCAAATGAATGTTAAGAGAAAATTTTTGGAATTAAATGAAATGCAATTCATACTCACTTTGTACATAATCTGACAAAAAGTGTGATGATCCATTTGATTTCTAATAAGAAAATTAATCCTGAGGCAGCTCTTTAATATAAAAAAAAAAAAATTAAAATAAAAATACTTTTATTAGTAATGTGGAGTTGCCTGGTTAATTATAAAAAAAAAAGAATAATATTCTACTAAAAACCTTTGATCTATTGTTAAATTTTTGCACTTTTTTATATTAAAAAAGCAGAAAAAAAAGTGTACTAATTGCTAATGAGAAATGAACGCGAAATGCACAACTACTTTTGTTCGTATGAAATTGAAAAAAGATCAAAAGCTACTCATTAGTAGGATTTACAGAAAACTAAAAAAAATGAATCTTTCATTTAAAATCATTCTTACTTGTGTTGAAATGTTCTTTTAAATCAAGATTCATTCATTTGAAAATAAAACTTACAATATGAAATATCCAGCTGTGTACCGATGTACTGTTATGTCGACTCCAACACCACAAAGGACTGAAAGTACAAAAAAATGTTGATGAAAATGAAAAATATTCATAATTTTAATGAAAAAAAAGGAATTTATAGGGCTTTTGCACTGCAAAAAACGGTTTGTTCGTATTAACTCTGTCATACTGTGTTTTTGTGGAGAGTTTTTCATTCGACATGGCTTTAAACACTGGATTGGCCTATCGGAGCCAGGTCTAGCTGTCAGTTTCTGAATTTGACTTGATTGTTTTTTATCAGGCTCAGAAATTGGGTTTCAGTGATTCAAATTGCGAGAAGTCATCAATAAATTTGACTTTTTAAAACGTGTTTAAGAGAAATACGATGGAAATTGACTTTAACGCCATCTGACGAATCCGAAAATCAGTATAAAATGTTAGATTGGCGCTTTACGTGGTCATTTTCGAAACTAATCATTCAGCTTCATCTTCAAACGTCATCATTTTGAAATTGAATCCGTTTGTGAATGTTCAATATTTGCAGATGATTTGAAAATATCCAAAAAAATAACCGGTATAGAAGAACTGCAAGATAACCTAAATAAGGTAGTCCGTTGGTGTGAAGTTAATGGTATGTCTTTAAATGCAAAAAAATGTTCAATTATCTCATTTCTAAGAAATGGTTCTAGATTAGAATTCAATTATAATATTAATAATACGCAGTTAGAAAGAAAAACTGTCATAAGGGACTTGGGTGTCATTTTTGATGAAAAATTAAATTTTAAAGCACACATTGATAAAATTACTAGCAGTGCAAGTTCAGTATTAGGATTTGTGAAACGAAGAGCCAAGATATTCAATGATCCACATGTAACTAAAACTCTCTATTGTTCGCTTGTTCAATCCATTTTAGAATATGCCAGTGTTATTTGGGCACCTTATATACAAGAAGACATCAAAAGAATTGAAAGCGTACAAAAGCAATTCTTACTTTTTTCACTTAAACCACTGGGTTTCAGAGGCCCTGTTCTTCCTTCGTATAAAAGTAGACTTTCTCTACTAAACATGACAACACTTGAAAATCGAAGGTAATTACATCTTGCTCTTTTTGCATTTGACTTATTAAATAAAAAAATTAAAGTTGATAATTTAACTAATAGATTAATTCGTCGACCAATGATGTATAATTTAAGACAACAACGTTTATTATAAGAAGAACGTCAACAAAACAACTTTTCGGCTAATGATTGTACCGACAGAGCCATACGTATATTTAATAAATTTAGAATTTTTTATGATGAAAATACCTCGAGGAACACATTTAAAAAAAGAATTTTGACTAATATGAGGATTTTACACAATAATAATACTAACTTAATTTTGTAATAACAATATAAAAAAATGAATTAAACTTAAACTTAAATAAATGAATATACTATATATATAAGTAATTTTATATGCAATGTTAAATTTAGATCAATACTTGAAATTTAGAATTTAATTAAGAACAAAAAAAACTTTGTAATGTGGGTTTCAACCTTAATATTCATACATTTAATATTTATAGCCATTTAGAGTATCAATATGGGTTTTTTTTTCGACAATCTTACCGTTGTCATTTGGACCTCTCTAAACTTGCTTCTCAAGTTTATTGAATAATCTTGATGGCGACGGTTTATTTTTTATGATGATGGTATGGTGCTTCACGCACCATGCCTAGTCAAATTTATATTCAAGATGACAGAAAAAAAAAACCCCAAACAAACAACTACAAAAATTTTTCATTCAACCCACAATAAATTTAATTTAAAATATAAAACTGTAAATAAACATTAAAATTGTAAAATGACTTCAATTGTCAAATAAATAAATAAAGTGACGTCAAGATTCGCCAAAAATGCGTTTAACGAGCATCATCGTATCAAAATTTTTCCAACCAAAACAATATCAAATTTAATTCGATTTTAATGATCTTATAATCGATAAAAAGGTGTGAATTTGAGTGATTTAACGGTGCAAAAATTATCGATATGATATTTCTTCATCAAAAGTTACAGCAATGCAAAGTGACGTCAAGCTTCGCCAAAAATGCGCTTAACGAGCTTTATCGTATCTGAATTTTTCAATCAAAACAGTATCAAATTTGATCCGAATTTAATCATCTTATAATCGATAAAAGGTGTGAATTTGAGTGATTTAACGGTGCAAAAATTATCGACATGATATTTCTTGATCAAAAGTTACAGCAATGCAAAGTGACGTCAAGATTCGCCAAAAATGCGTTTAACGACTTTAAAACAGTATCAAATTTGATCCGAATTTAATCATCTTATAATCGATAAAAAGGTGTGAATTTGAGTGATTTAACGGTGCAAAAATTATCGACATGATATTTCTTGATCAAAAGTTACAGCAATGCAAAGTGACGTCAAGATTCGCCAAAAATGCGTTTAACGACTTTAATCGTATCAAAATTTTTCCAATCAAAACAATATCAAATTTGATCCGATTTTAATCATTTTATAATCGATAAAAAGGTGGAAATTTGAGTGATTCACCGGTGCAAAAATTATCGATATGATATTTCTTGATCAAAAGTTACAGCAATGCAAAGTGACGTCAAGATTCGCCAAAAATGCGCTTAACGAGCTTTATCGTATCTAAATTTTTCAATCAAAACAGTATCAAATTTGATCCGAATTAAATCATCTTATAATCGATAAAAAGGTGTGAATTTGAGTGATTTAACGGTGCAAAAGTTATCGATATGATATTTATTGATCAAAAGTTACAGCAATGCAAAGTGACGTCAAGATTCGCCAAAAATGCGTTTAACGACTTTAATCGTATCAAAATTTTTCCAATCAAAACAGTATCAAATTTAATCCGATTTTAATCATCTTATAATCGCTAAAAAGGTGCAAATTTGAGTGATTCACCGGTGCAAAAATTATCGATATGATATTTATTGATCAAAATTTACAGCAATGCAAAATGACGTCAAGATTCGCCAAAAATGCGTTTAACGACTTTCATCGTATCAAAATTTTTCCAATCAAAACAATATCAAATTTGATCCGATTTTAATCATTTTATAATCCATAAAAAGGTGGAAATTTGAGTGATTCAACGGTGCAAAAATTATCGATATGATATTTCTTGATCAAAATTTACAGCAATGCAAAATGACGTCAAGATTCGCCAAAAATGCGTTTAACGACTTTCATCGTATCAAAATTTTTCCAATGAAAACAGTATCAAATTTGATCCGATTTTAATCATCTTATAATCGATAAAAAGGTGCAAATTTGAGTGATTCACCGGTGCAAAAGTTATCGATATGATATTTATTGATCAAAAGTTACAGCAATGCAAAGTGACGTCAAGATTCGCCAAAAATGCGTTTAACGACTTTCATCGTATCAAAATTTTTCCAAACAAAAAAATATCAAATTTGATCCGATTTTAATCATTTTATACTCGATAAAAAGGTGCAAATTTGAGTGATTCAACGGTGCAAAAATTATCGATATGATATTTCTTGATCAAAAGTTACAGCAATGCAAAGTGACGTCAAGATTCGCCAAAAATGCGCTTAACGACTTTCATCGTATTAAAATTTTTCCAATCAAAACAGTATCAAATTTGATCCGATTTTAATCATCTTATAATCGATAAAAAGGTGTGAATTTGAGTGATTTAACGGTGCAAAAATTATCGATATGTATTTCTTCATCAAAAGTTACAGCAATGCAAAGTGACGTCAAGATTCGCCAAAAATGCGTTTAACGAGCTTCATCGTATCAAAATTTTTCCAATCAAAACAGTATCAAATTTGATCCGATTTTAATCATCTTATAATCGATAAAAAGGTGCAAATTTGAGTGATTCACCGGTGCAAAAATTATCGATATGATATTTATTGATCAAAAGTTACAGCAATGCAAAGTGACGTTTAGATTGACCAAAAATGGGTACAACGAGCTTCAGCGTATCAAAGTTTTTCCAACCAAAACAATATCAAATTTGATCCGATTTTAATCATGTTATGATCGATAAAAAGGTGTGAATTTGAGTGATTTAACGGTGCAAAAATTATCGATATGATATTTCTTGATCAAAAGTTACAGCAATGCAAAGTGACGTCAAGATTCGCCAAAAATGCGTTTAACGAGCATCATCGTATCAAAATTTTTGCAATCAAAACAGTATCAAATTTGATCCGATTTTAATCATAATATTATAATCGATAAAAAGGTGTGAATTTGAGTGATTCTTCATCAAAAGTCACAGCAATGCAAAGTGACGTTTAGATTGACCAAAAATGGGTACAACGAGCTTCATCGTATCAAAGTTTTTCCAACCAAAACAATATCAAATTTTATCCTATTTTAATCATCTTATAATCGATAAAAAGGTGTGAATTTCTAGTTTTCAAAACTGCAAATATTATTTTTGATATATGGTCGGATCAAAAGTTACAGCAATGCAAAGTGACGTTTAGATTGACCAAAAATGGGTACAACGAGCTTCATCGTATCAAAGTTTTTCCAACCAAAACAATATCAAATTTTATCCGATTTTAATCATCTTATAATCGATTAAATGAATATTATTTTTGATATATGGTCGGATCAAAAGTTACAGAAATGCAAAGTGACGTTTAGATTGACCAAAAATGGGTACAACGAGCTTCATCGTATCAAAGTTTTTTCAACCAAAACAATATCAAATTTTATCCTATTTTAATCATCTTATAATCGATAAAAAGGTGTGAATTTCTAGTTTTCAAAACTGCAAATATTATTTTTGATATATGGTCGGATCAAAAGTTACAGCAATGCAAAGTGACGTTTAGATTGACCAAAAATGGGTACAACGAGCTTCATCGTATCAAAGTTTTTTCAACCAAAACAATATCAAATTTTATCCGATTTTAATCATCTTATAATCGATTAAATGGTGTGAATTTCTTGTTTTCAAAACTCCAAATATTATGTTTGATATATGGTCGGATCAAAAGTTACAGCAATGCAAAGTGACGTTTAGATTGACCAAAAATGGGTACAACGAGCTTCATCGTATCAAAGTTTTTTCAACCAAAACAATATCAAATTTTATCCGATTTTAATCATCTTATAATCGATTAAATGGTGTGAATTTCTTGTTTTCAAAACTGCAAATATTATTTTTGATATATGGTCGGATCAAAAGTTACAGCAACGCAAAGTGACGTTTAGATTGACCAAAAATGGGTACAACGAGCTTCATCGTATCAAAGTTTTTTCAACCAAAACAATATCAAATTTTATCCTATTTTAATCATCTTATAATCGATAAAAAGGTGTGAATTTCTAGTTTTCAAAACTGCAAATATTATTTTTGATATATGGTCGGATCAAAAAATACAGCAATGCAAAGTGACATTAAGATTGACCAAAATGAGTACAACGAGCTTCATCGTATCAAAGTTTTTCCAACCAAAACAATATCAAATTTGATCCGATTTTAATCATGTTATG
>LN483402.1:603860-795477 GCA_900002565.1 Culicoides sonorensis | reverse complement strand
AGATGAAATTACGAAGGGTCCTAAGATTGTCGGTATTATATTAGTTAAAATATGTTCCCAAGGTGTACAAAACTCTGCTGATAAAGCAATAGGAGCAGTCCATCTATGTAAGCAATTTTTTATAATGAAAAATATTGTCAACCAAAATTCACCAACCAATTTACCTGTGATGTTTTTTATGAATATGTTTATATAGCAATCTATGGTGACTAAGCCGATGTAAATAATAAAATAGCACTTCTCTTATTAACCAACAACTGTAAAACTCCGTCACAAACACAGAAAAGGTTGGAATCTCTCGTAGTTCGGGTGATCCTCTGATAAGTAATATTGGGTACGTAACTGTGCCAAATATAATTCCAACAATGAACTGGTTGAAACAAACTTGTATAATCAACTAAAACATAAAAAAAGTTAGGCAATGTTAAGCACATTTTTTTGATTATTCACTTTTTTCATGATAATCCAATCAATTTTGATTTCATTGTGTCGATCTATCTTATATTTTTGTAAGAATTTTGGTTTTTTTGTAATATCCATCAGTAAATAAAGTAATCCGACTATCCAATAAATTGCAGCCATTCCAACATTTATTCCAAAAACATACCAAACGAATTTACTGTGAGCTTGAAAAAAAATAATGAAATTGATTCAAGATGAACTTACAAAACAAAAAATATAAAGTTACTTGTATTGTTCAACAATTTATCCCAAAAATTCATTGTGTTTGTTGATGTTCCTTCATGAATGTCTTAAACTGAAGGATTATTTTCAAAAATTATTTTAATTTGATGAAGTTTTAGTTGAACTAGACTGATATTTTTTGAATTTTATTTAAGTTTTAGAATAATAAACATGCCAGACAGGTTTTTACAATTAAAAAGATGATGGAGTAAATTTAATGTTCTATATTTAGAAGGATCACTTGTTTTTGGTTTGAAATGAGAATCATATTTTTTAATGTCACTTTGAAAATAGTCACAATTTTTCTAGAAATGTTGAAACACTTGCTGTCAGTTGTTTTGATTGAATTTAAGTAAATTTTTCATTAAACAAGAACCAATTTGAAGCTTTATAAATTCAGTTCTTATTGCCTCATTATCTTATTAATCATTCTTTGAAATTGAAACCCACTGATAAACGTTCATTCAAAACCAATATACTACGAAAACTAACATAATATTTTGGCAATATAAAAAGGGTTCATTAAGGCTATACCAAATGCAACTTGTTTTGCGATTCAAACCCACAAATTACAATTTAAATTGGTGTTTCTTTAATGGCAAGGGAGACTCTTGAAAAAATATTGGGAAAATGTATTAAACAATTTTGCTAATAGAAACAACACACAGTTCATGTGGCATATAACAAAGTTTTAAACCATTGAAAAATAATAGAAAATAAAAGCAGTTTCATTTTTTCAATATATTTGTCACGAGTCAAAAAGGTACATGATATACAAGTTTAATAAGCCTTAAATAAATTTTGTCAAAAAACCTGCTTTTTAAAAAATTGCAAAACAAAGTTCGCAAATTTTGCCTGATATTTTTTTATTTTTTTTTCTTTAAATACCGATATCAACGAAGTGGAGAAAAAAACAAAGATTTATAATTTGATATTCATTTTTATTATTATTATGAAAATTTTTTTATCTATTTTTCAGAATCATTGAATTTTTTTCTAATTAAATCAATTTTACTAAAATAACTATTTATGTCTATAGAAGATTGGGAACTAAGGTAGGCTCTACTAGCTTTACTGATGGTTCTAAAACAGAAATTGGAACAGGTTACGGGATCTATGGATTAGAAACGGATGAGTCAATTCATGGTAGTGTTGAACATACGGCGACCCTTTTTAAATCAGAAATGGAAGTCATAAGAATATGCGATAGATAAATGATCGAGAGAAACTTTGCAGACAGGGATATTAGTACAGCAACTGACAGTAAATCATCACTTCAGGCCTCAAATATCTTCAAGGTAACCTCATATCAAGTCAAAGATTGCTGATTCAAATAAGGTAAAATCGTCTGGGTTCCAGGACACACTGGTATACTATGTAACGTTCCAGTAGGTTAATCAACTATGAATGGTGCTCGTGGTTGGTAAGGTGACACTGACCACCTACCAAAAGTACGCTACATAAAATTTTGATAATCCTGAATCATCCATAGGACTATTACGATGCGAGAAAAAGACAATATGCACATAAAATAGGATAAGACAACATCAGGACATTCAGAATGATTTATGTGGATTACAAAAAGCCCAAAAATATAAAGTGCTTGAGGTGATCTTGGGAATCTTCGTTCTATTCCTGACTTTTATGCTTTCTTAACATAACACAGGTATCGATACGGTCGATAAACTGACAAATCTTGGATCAAGTGAAGAACATGCCGAAACCGATTTGAAATGATAATTTATGTTGGAATGCTTTATGAAAATTAGCAATGAAATAAACTTACAACTTAAGTTGGATTTTCTTGAAAATCATCGTCTCTTTCCTGAAATGAAAAGTACTTTATATAATTTTATTTTTAAACATAAGAAAGCTCTTTAAAATACATGAGAGATTTAAGTCAGTTTGTCTCTCTCTTTAATTTTTCTGTTATGAGAATATCATAATATATTTTTACCTTTATTTCATCTCTTGTTCAGTCTGGTAAAGGTTGTCGTGTTGAAATATTGTCTTCACATCTAAGCCTAAACGTGTAATAAAAGATATCGGTAAGGATCAATCAAAAATGAGTGATTATATAAATAAATAAATAAAAAAAAACATTCCTTAATAAATAAAAATATTACAAAAACATTAAATTTATATTAAATAAAATGAAGAAATTGAAATTTGTATTAAAATTAATGATGAAATGGTAAGTCAAATTCGGATATTACGTTAAAAAAATTATGTATATTTAAATCTCTGCAAAAAATTTTTAAATTTCAATTGACCACCAAATTTGTATTCAATGTTATTTTTATAAAAATAAAGCTTTATATATACGTTAATAAAAAACATAAATAAATGATAGTTAAAACACTTTAAAGATCAGTCTTAAAGTTTGCTTTGAAATGCACTTTTCACATGCAAAATATATGTTAAAATAAAAAGAAGAGACAGCATATTTTTTTGTTACTTAAGAAGTTATTCTTTTTTATTATGTTTTGATATAAAAATATGTTTAAATAAGAATGTATCATTTTACGTGCTAGGTGTATTTAATAAATGTCATGGTGCATCGGTGTGTATCATAATGGGATCAATAACAAAAAAAAAAATTCTCTAAAATTTTCACATTCAATAACAAGAAATACATGTGTAGTAATTCATAAAACTATTTTAACTTTAATTTCAAGTTTTACAATTATATTTGTTTCTTACTATCAAAACCTATCATCACTTCACTTGTTCATTACACTAGATCATAGCATAGAAAGCAAAATAAAATTAAAAAAAACAAAATACAATTATTCTAATACTACTCTCATTTCTTACAAATAATATTAATACATACATATCACAGCCATATTATCGAAAACTTTAAGATGAAAAAAAAATTGTATGCTTAAAAAACCTGCTTGGTGAATGTGTGTTACCACATTTTACTTGAACATTTCATATTGTGAGCTGTTGCTGTTGTTTCTGTCGGTGCTTTCCACTGTGTACATTGTTCAGCTAAAAAAACTTATATATTTATCTATAACAAATATATACAATTCTTTTTTTATTTTTAATATTAAATTTAATTCAGAATTTACAATATTCAACATAATTGAATTAAAAACATGCCTTCTCAGATATGTATAATTGTAACAATTAAATCGAGATGAATAATTTTTTAGAATGTTGCAGATGAAAATTAATACTTTAAATTTTCCTCTAATAGAATTTTTTTATAATGTTCACTGACCTATACCTCACACAATAATTACTTATGATTATTTTGAAACAGCAGTACGTGATTTTTAACCACCTCCATATTTTAAATTAAAGTTCATACAATCTTTACTATTTTTTTCTGCAAATATAAAAATGTATGTTGAGATCATTCATCTAAAGAAAGTGATGATATAAGAAAAAAAATTATATTCTTTCATAAACTAAAAGAGTTCAACTTTGGTCGAAACTAACAAACTTTTCGTTTTTTCGAAGATTGTGCTGTTATGTATTAGTTTAACAAAAATTGAATGTCAATTAAACTTTTCTCAAATTGGCTCACATGTACTCAGATTTTCATATATATGTGTATTTGTTGTATATATTTTTTATTATATATTACATACAAAGAACCGGATTCATGAAGTAGCACTCTGTTTGCTGTAAAAGTATATATTTATATTTATATTTGAAAATATTTGCCAACAAAAATGATATTTAAATTACATCTATTGTCATTTTTCGTTAAAAACATTTTATACTGTGATTGTTATGTTATTACTTTTATTCTCTGGTCCAGTCGATTGACCACAGGACTAACTTTTTTCAAGTACATTTCAACAACGGAGAGTGACGTTGGTCCTCTTAACAAATTTCTTCGATGTCTTTTAAATACATCATAACCATTCCCTCCATCTCCAATCCAGGACGCAATTGAAATACGATAATATTTTTTGAAATCAAGATTTTCATATACAGGAATTGAACAATCACCACAGCGTACTTTGATGTCTATTACACGGTTTCCTTTTGGAGCTCGAATATCGATTGTCATCCGTAAACCTTACAAAAATTTAAATTAGTATTTTTATTTATGTGCAATTAAAAATAAAAAAATAAACTAACCAGAGAGCTGAAGTAAATTGATTGTTCCATAATTAGAGGCACTTACTTCCAATGCCTCCAATAAGTAATCACCTCGAATTTCAAATGTATCTACAGTATTTTCATATGGATGTGATGTAGCAAGGTCATCAAAAGTTATGTTGCCTTTATTCAATCCTACTCGAATAATACCGGAGTTAGATAGCGCAATAGGAGCAAAAGTCCATGACGTTTTATTTTTATTCGTAGTTACGTACTATTAATTATTAAAAATTGTTTAATATTTAACTTTTATTAATTTTACACTGTTTTTTGGTATCTCTTACATAATCGACATAAGCATCATTTATTAAATTGCCATAAGAGCATTCCCCGAAACTGCACACATCTTTCTCCAATGAAATAAGTGTTGATCCCACAACTTCCTGGCCTATTTCATTTATGATATCTTGGAAGGGCTTAAGTTCTTTTAAAATGTCAGGATCTAAAATTCAAATTTAAAAAAAAATACATGTAAAAAGCTAAAATGCATATCATTTCAAACCTTGAGGAATCTTATCATCCATATAAATTGGATTGCCTTCATATGAAACAATGTGATTAGTATCATTATTAAAATTAACCGTCAAATTTCCAACAAATTTTGAAAATGCAAGAGCTTGAACAATCAAAGTTTTCATTCCATTCGGATGATTTATCTCAACGGGATACACATCAACTACTTTATCTTCGCTAGGTGGATTACCAGTATAAAGTAAGGAGTGTGAATGACCTCCTACTATCACATGAATTTTATCTCCTATTTCAGCTGCAATCTTGCGATCAATTGTAAGACCACAGTGTGATAAAATAATAATTATGTCAGCACCTTGTTTTGTTACAACTTCTATTTCTTCTCTAATTGACTGAATCTCATCAAGAAATATAAGGTTTTCTGGGCGACTTAAATTCGGAGTATCCTCGATGATTACACCAATTACCGCAATTTTTTTAGAACCACGAGGCAAAATTACAGATTTTTTATGTAAGCCGTGTAACTTTGGAACGTCAGTATCATCAATGTTACAAACAACAATTGGAGATGCAATATTTGTTAGATAAGGAACAACCCCATCAATACCGTCGTCAAATTCATGATTTCCAAGCGTCTAAAACCAATTTTAATAGAATTTTCTTATTAATGAAAATCACAATATGACATACCATGGCATCAGCTGGATGTAAATTCATTAAATAACTTGTTACATTTCCCTTCAATTTATCATACCAGAGAGTTCCTTGAAAATTATCACCAGCATTCAAGAAAATCGAATTAGTTGAACTTTGTTGAAGCATTTTTACAGCAGCAACTGTTCTTGCATAACCCCCTATACATTTTTCTCCAATTTCTGGTTTGCACTTTGTTGCAGATGTATTAATTTCATCATATCTAGTTAGAAAAAGTTATTTAATTGAAAAAAAATTATTATTAAAAATTAAATAATTACCGTGAATGAAAATCATTTATATGAATTATTCTTAGTGAAAAATCTTCGTTCGCGGCTTTTGTGAGATGTAGCAACAAAAATATTGGATAAATGTAAAGTAAAACTGATTTATTTAAGAAATTCATCGCTTTTATCTTAAAATAAAAAGAAAACAGTAAAATAATTTACTGAGAGATAGAATAAACTGAACAAGAAACAAAACAATTCTCAAATGAAATACAGATTGCTTGTATTTCGATAGCTCACTACATTGTATTTTGAGATAACAGCCAGTATATAATTTGATACTTATGTATACATAAATGATGATAATGAATAGTATTTTTAAATTCTAGTTGACAATTTATTTAATCATTTACCGTTAATTTTATTACTGAAATAAATGATTAAAAAATTAATTTTATCTTATCAGAAAGGAAGATACTGAGTTAAAATATGAAAAAATGCAATGAAATCAAATCAAAATTGAACTTGAACTCAACCCTTTGAGATATTTTGAGAGCAACATATTTTAAATGGAGATAAAATGTTTTCTTTACTCAGTCATTGATTAAATGGATAAAGTGTTTTAAGTTTTTCGTGAAAAGTTTTTTTTCTTTGCAAAAAGTACTGCCGTTTACTCTTGCACAAACTGGTTGAACTTTTTTTTGTTGTTTAGTCTGCGATAAATACAAAGAAGTCGTCAAATCGAACAATTCTGATTTTGGTCATATGCACAAATTCATAAAAATTATTTAAATAAATTTGACCGTTAAAAATTTCGATTTTTCTATTGAAATTTCAATTGCATATCGCTCGCTCCGTGCATAAAAGACACTTTGCCTGTGTATAAGCATAGGCTTTGTGTCTTTTATGCACGGAACAAGCGATATAGTTTTTTTAGGCCAATTTGACACAATAACGTAATTTTTTTTAAAATTTGTTTAAATTTTCTATTAAACATGAATTTTCAATGGATTTATGACCATCGTGTTTTTTTCACTATTCAAAAGGAACATCGGACAAAACTTATGACAGACAAAACTTTTGGAATTCATTTATCACGGCCTTACTTGATATTTATTATTTTTTTTCTTAATCAAATGTATTTCGTTTTACGAGTTATTTTTTCCTTGATCAGTGCAACTCCTTTATTTAATAAAAAATATTGAAAGGTCAAATTTTTACAATAAAATTTACTATCGATATTGAAAATTATTACAATTCTTAAATGGGCTTCTTCTCAAAAATTAAATAAATCACAATTTAAATTATCTTAATTTACTAAAATGATTACAAGCAACTATATTATAAAGCTCACAAACAAAACTGCATTAATTTTTTTTAAAGCTATTAATTTTAATATTTGCAACATATATGTTAAAGCTCGTATGCTGACTTACTTGTTCAAAATGTACGTTATTATTTTATATGTCATTGTAATTTTCCCACGATCAGTACCACATAAACTTTAATATCTGTCTAACATTGCACATACATAATAAATGGATTATTTGAAAAGGCAATTCAATCAAAGTAAATCACAATAATATCGGTTTTAGAATTGATTTATTTAGGAAAAAAATAAGAATAACATATTACAAAAATTTTAATGATTTTTTAACAGTTTTAAGCCTCTGAAAGCCTCTAAAAGACTTTATCCAAAAAAATAAAGGAAATACAGTTTTAATGCAATGGTTAGGTTCTACAAGGGCACCACCGCAGTCTCTTAAAAATCGAGGAATGCCCAAGAGTTGTAAGCTACTAGGCTTACAACCTATTCTAATCAGCCTCTTTTAGTATTCCAATTCTGTCTACGAATTCATAGATTTTTGAAAGTTTATATCCATCAATGTCGGATGGGTTCAAGAAATATTCCTTGAAAATTTGTTTACTTTTGTATATAAGTGAATCACACTTGCAATGGTTTCAATTGATCATTTGGACCTATTACATCGATGGACAAAATAAGTGAACAGTGTGACGCTTTACGAACCGCTTATGCCATTTATCTTACGAAACGCATTTCAGAATTTCGAAATCTATTTCTTCCTTGACACCTTTTGTTGCACTTTCTCTCTCCCTTTCATTTCGTAACGAAAGTCAAAATTTATATTTTTAAATTTAAGTCTAAAGAAACTTTAAATTCAATTCAAGGTAGCTGTGATCACTATTCTCTGATGATTTCTTTACTCTTTTCAACTAACAACATTCATAAGAAAATCATTATTTTATTAGAAATTTATTTTAAAGTTAAACAAAAAAAAAAAGACTTAAAAAGATTAAAAATGATATTTATGTCAAATTTTACATGAGCAAGTAACAGAAGAATAAAAAGTCTTAACTGGCCTAAGGCAAAGTTAAGCCATAGATTATTGTAAAAGTAACGTTACAAACAGTGTACCACCTCAATTATACACTTAAAATTTTATATTGATACTATAGGCATACACAATTATGATTAGCTCACGATTTCTTATTCATTCTCTCTTTTATTTATATTAATATTCCCAATACTTTTGAGATTGAAACAATTTTGAACAAAAAAATAGTACCGAATAAGTTTCATTTTATTTGTTATTATTTTTTTTATATTTTCAAAGTTATAACTTTGAGATGTTTTATTATTTAAAATGACACATAAAAACATATTTTTTTTTAAGTTGATTAATTAACTATTACAAAATTATTGCATTTAACATTAATCAGGCTTACATTACCATTTACCTAATTCGTAACTTCGAGAGCTGGAACTTTTTTCTTCTTTTTGTTTTTTTTTGAATTTATAATTATGATACTGATATTAAATTTATGCTATTGTACATTTCTTTAATTTTCCAACTTTAAAAAAAAATTAAATCAAATACTGAAAAAGTCGTGATTTTATTCAAAAGAACAGAGTTTGATGATCTTGCCTAACTTAGACTATAAATTTTATGAAAGATAAATTTTATTATTATATGCTATAATTTAATACGAAAATGATTTGATTTGAAAACTCAATATAGCCTACTTAGCAATTTTAAAAATGGACTTCTAAATATTTATTGCAATATAGGCATGTTACATCTTTAAAGCTATTTTATACTTAAATAACGGATAATGATCATTTATAGCAAAATTGAAGAAATTTCTTTGAAGTTACTTATTTGCAACAAAACCATTTGAACCGTTTTTAGTGCATTTCGTAAGAAAAAAAATTAAATCTGATATTGGCCTCAAAAATTGGGCTTTAGAGCCAAAAAACGGTCAGAAGCCCAAAATACTAAATTTTCCCAAGATGTCCGATTGTTCAAAGTGGCGGAATTTTTCAAAAAAAATCAAAATGGAGGAATTTTTCAAAATGGCGGAGTTAAAAATTGAATCAAATTTTGAATTTCTTTTAAATAATCCGACATTTTGAAGAATCTGTCATTTTGGGAAAATTTAGGATTTTGGGCTTTTGACCGTTTTCAGGCTCTAAAGCCCGATTCGTGAAATATTCCGTTATTAATGCGTAAACTAATTATAGTGAATATATAAATTATTATATCAATTTATCTTGAGTCATTGCAACACCTAATGTTTTAACGAAAGATGAAAACGCATGAACGTAAACCAAAGTAATTAGTGGTTTGTTGTGATCAATGTAAAACATGCAAGTTTGTGGTCAGTTCTTCAATTTTTTGCTTAATATTTTAATGTATCACCTTGTTAGTTAAAATGAAATTAAATAAATTTTATGTTTCAGATTCACGAGACAACATGGAATCAAGCAAATTTTCTCATAAGGAAGATAGTCAATCTCACAGCAATTCAACGTCAGATGGTTACAACAATTTTAAAAATGCTTATTCAAAAGTCCAAGTCAGACCAGCATCATTGGACATCAATCAAATGAATGTGAAACCACCGAAAAAAAATGCGTTAATGCTGCAAAATATCTTGCCTGGATTTTCAGGGACATTAAAATCTAAAAGAGAACAAAAACGAATTTCTGACTATTTAAGTAGAAATGAATCGCAAGAGTTGTCTTTGAGAAAATTACACTTTGATAATATACGTGAAATTTTTGAAAAGCGTGAAACTAATGACAAACACGGTGATAATGAAAAGAATATGAACGAAACACAAAATATACCTAATAGAGATAAGGAAATTGTTCTTCCTGACAGTGAGCCATATGAAAAAAATGATATTCCTCCTCGTATATCGGCTATGTTAAGCCAAAGAAAAAATGTAATACGTCCAATTGCATTTAAGCCAGTTCCTTATAATAGCAGTAATGTAAATAACAAAAATAGTACAATGAACAATAACTTGAATGGACGTTTAAGTAATAATATGACTGAAAGATATGGGTCAACTCCATCTTTGGTACCTTCAGTTGGAAATCATCTTAAATTTGGCAGTACAAATGATTTAAGTATTCATCTTGGTCAGTTAAATTATAGTTCACTTCCTCGAAAAAATTCTACCACAATTCCATTTAAAACATATGACAGCTTAGAATCCATACTCAATTTACCTGATTCAATAACACCTACACAGTACATCAGGTAAAAAAAAACAGTATCAAATGTTATTCAGATTTTCTTTAAATTAAATAATCGATTTTCTTTTAAGCAAATCATCACAATGGGCTTACAAAGAGTTTTTAACTGATGACGTTGCACCATCTCCAAGTGACTCGAATATATCTGAGTTGGAAGCTGCATTGCGAGAACGAGATTCTGAATTAGCGCATCTTCGTCGTACCATGGAACATAATGAAAAAGTAATTTTCAAAGTTCATCAGGTATACGAACATAACATTCAATTTATTATTTTTATTAAAAAAATTAACTTATTCATTTATGATAGGACAAAGAACGTCATTGGGAAATGGAATTGGGTCGCCTGAAAGCAATTCATGAAAATAGGTTAAAAGCTGGGGCTCAAAAAGTGCATAAGTTAGAACAATTACTTATGATGCAAACATTTGCTTTGAGACAAGACAAAAAACGATTGAATGAGCAAATTGAAATTATGAAAGCACAACTTGAAAAGCAACGTAAAGAAATAAATGCAATGAAAACCAGTGAAATCAATATTAAAGACCAAAATAACGACTTGACTGATGAAATTCGAATGCTTCGACGTGTTGTTAGTGAATTGAAGGAAAAATTAGAAGATTTAGAGTGGAATCTGTGTCAAAAAAATGAAGAAGTTACATTAATTAAAACGGAACTTGCAGATGCTCAAGTAAATTTAATTTTTTCTTTTAATAATTAATAAAAGATTTAAATTAATGTAAATCCCAAATTCATTTTAGAATGAAATTGCATTAAAAAATAGACAGATTCTCGAAATGAAATGTGTCATAACCAAAATAAGTCAAGAACAATCATCAAATAAATTAGACATCAGTCAGGATTTAACTGACAAAAATAATGAAAAATCACAACTCTATCAAATAATTCAGTTCAAAGATCAAATCATTGAAGCACTGAATATTGAAGTCCAAAAATTGCAAAAGGATTTATCGGATTTTTCAATTCTAAGTGATTATGAAGGCATCCCAGCAGGACATTATTTAAGACAAAAATATGACTCAATGAATTCTACTGGCACAAACAATTCAAGTCCTAATTCTGAAGAAAAATCTGCAATAAATCAAAATCCACATATTAGTGAGAAACCAATTGAGAATGACGACGAAATTAAAAACGTTCTGATTTATAGTCAAATAAATTCCAGTCAAATTACTTTGGAAAATATCAAAAATTTACCGGACATTACTCTTAATTTTAATAATGTCAATACTGATGAAAATATTTACATCAACTCCTCAGAAGATGATTTTAAGTCTTTGTCTTCAACACAAGACATTTTATCGCAAGATCAAAATTCAATGATTTTAGAAGAAAAAGACAAGGAACTTACAAAATTAATACTAGAATTACAGAAATGTAGAGAAAATTATGAAGCGGATAAAATCAAATGGACCCAAGAAAAAGAAAAGGTTTTAACTTATCAAAAGCAACTACAAAAAAAATATCTTGAAGTATTGAGTAAAACAGAAGTATTAGAAACAAAATTAAGAAGTTTATCAAAAGAAAATGAACCTTAAAAATTATGATTTATTTTATTTTTAATCACCCTATCACTGATATTAATGTAAAGTATTCTTTATCAAATTATTTAATAAAAAGTATTTATTTTATATTTATTTTGAATAAACAAAAAACAAAAGTTAATGAAAAAATTAAAAAATTTGATATTCATCTACTTATTACCTACTAATCCGGTTTGATAAAAAAACTGGTGAGTGGTTTCACTTTCACAGGATTTCCCTTATTTGACTTAGAGTCGGATCTTTTCCTTTTACTTCCCGTCGTTGAAATTCCTGGATTTAAGCTTCTATTCATTTCCTGTTGTAACTTTTTAGCTAAATGATAATCAGCATGTTCAACAATGTCTGCCACCATCTTGCCACATTCATCGCATTTAACAAGATTTTCTTCTAATTCTTCCGTTTTCTTTTTCAAAAATGTCTGGATTGAAGGTAAATTTTTATTATTATTTGAACTTATCTTTTGCGATACTTTAGTTTTTTTTTCTTGAGATACTAATTTGTTTACTTGAGGTGAAAATTTTAATTTCAATTCATTACGAAATTGTTCTCGTTGTTGTTGGGAAATTAATAAGGAAAAATGGAAATCATTGTGAACAGAGAGTTCGTTTTCAGGAATTTTTCGTTGGCAAATATCACAGCGTATGAGTTTGATTTCAACTTCTTCAAGAAAAATGTCTTCTTCGTCTTCTTCTGACTCAGTGTTTGTTATGTTTTGTTTGGATGTACTTGGTACAGGGTGTTCTATTATTTGATTACTTTCTTTATCACAACTGATAGTCTCTTCATTCGCCTCAGACATTACTTCGTCATCTTTTAAATTTTTGTCGTCAAAAAGCTCTGAATCGAAATTTTCCGCTATATTATTGGAATGTTGAACACCCATCTTTGTATTTTCCTTGTTATCTTCTGTAGAAGTAGTAATACTAGTGTCAGGATTTTCAATTGCAATATTTGATTCAAGCGTAAGTTTTTTTTGATTCGTAAACATAGTTTCTAACAAAGACTTTGACTTTTGGACTGGTGCCGGTTCCAACGTGTTTTTGTTATTTTCGATTGAAGAACTTCGTTTCTTGCGGTTCATTATCTCTTCTAATGAAGTTTTTGTACTACTGTCTGTTGATTGTAAAACATCATTTTTTTCATCAGATATTTGATTAGCATTTGTTTCCTCTGGCATTGATACTAAATTGGATTTTTTTACGTGATTTTGGAACAGTTCTTTTAATTTTTCACTTTTACTTGTATCTGGTATGTCCTCAAATTTACTTACACTAATTCCAAGAAATTTTACAGGGTTGTTCAATGCACCAGCATTGCCTCCTTTAAAAAATTGAACAGTGTTACGTTTGATAATTTCAAGTGCTTCTCTCGCGATAGGTTCTGGCTCATAATAATTGAGTGACGTAGTTCTAGAACTCGAGATATCTTCATTACCAATTTGCTGTGAATACGAAACCACCATTTGCTTAGCCTTTCTATTGTTTTCTAAAGTGTCCTTTTCCATGCGTTCACATATTTCTGTTGCCAGCTCTAAAAGCCAGTGATTCAGACTAGCAATTCCCATTATTGCAGTTTTACCGGGAAAGCGCTTACAACATCCAATACTTTTTGAATTATATCTTGGAGTGACATGCTCCAAATCAACCCCTTTTGATATAAGATGTAACCACATACTGAAATAAGATAAAAAAAAATAAAATAGTTCAATTACACGAAAACAAAATTTCAGTAAATACCCATTTTTTTCATCAAATTTTTTCAAAAGTTCAGCTTTCGGAATCTCAGACAACTGTGACATTAATTTAATTTTGAAAGCTTCACACACTTCTTCACCAAATTTTCCACCTAATCCCTTTACTTTTGTTATGGGTAATGTTGCATAAAGTTCAGGAATACTTCTCACAGGTAATATTGTTTGTTTATTCGGTTTATTCATTCCAGCTGTTAATTTCGCTAAAATCTTGTTGTGAGCAATTCCTGCCGAACACTCAAAACTAGTTTTCTCCTTTACTGCAGCCCTTATATCATTGACTATGGCGGCTCCAATTAATAGTTTAATATCACTTCGTTTATAAGCGTTTCTTTCATGTTCACTTTCATTTTCAAATAATCCAGGATAATCATCGTCAGAATTTGTTGCACATCTTGTCGTAAGGTCTTGAACAAAATTCCCCATAGACTCGTATCCCACGGCAAATGTCGAACCAAATTTACTTGGATCTAACTTGTACTTGTCATTATTCATATCTCGTAGTTTTGCCATTACTAAATCTGTTATATCTAAATATGCCTCATCTATACTAGCACGTTCAAATAACGGGGTGAAAGACTGCAAAACACGTGCTACATCTTTGCCAGCATCTCTATATTTGGTCAAGTCAGCTTTGCCACGTACATTTGGAACTTTACATAGCTCAATTTCAGGGCAAATTTGCTTTGCCTCATCACCTCTCATATGCCTTGTTACACCAGCAGCTCTTGCCTTGTAATTAACTGCAATAATTCCTCCTGAAAATTTCGATTTTATTATGATATTTCAAAAAGAACAAAGTTTATTATTACCTCCTCGCCACTCGTTATATTGAACCACAGCAATCGGTTTACCTTTGCAAAGAAACATGAATTAGTTTAACAATTCAGACAATTGTTTACATAAAATTAAAATTGACAAGATCTTCTACCTTTCATTTCAGGATTTAATTCCTCTACTTGACAATAAAAGCAGTCCATATCGATAAGGGTGATGACTCTATCATACTTATTTTCACTATTTATATATGATTTTGTACTTGACATTATGAAAAATTGTATAAAAAAACTTTTAAATCACAGAACAGAACACCAGCATTGTTTTGTTTACATAAAATTGGTGGGAAATCCCACTTGCAAAATAGAATCATCTGTTAAATATTTTAACTTTTTCTTTCCTGCAGTTGTTTTTCTAATGTCTAATGATTAAAACTAAACCAAATTATTTAGAAAATTTGTAACGTTTATTTTTCAATCAGGTATTTTAAAAGGCATCCATTCAAATTCTGCTGGCAAAAAGTTTACACACAGATTTCTAGGTGATAATATTATTTCGAGCTGCAAAGGCGAAGGGTTAAACGATATTTTATTTTAATTTATACAGGGCTGTACTTGAAATTACTGACATAAATTGACAATTATAATGAACTTGCAAAATATAAAAGTTCGGAAATATTCAGAACAGGAAGAATTTTTCAAGATCGTCAACTAAAAATTTAAAAAATCTAGTAAATAATAAACTAGAATAACAAAAACTATTTCTTTTTAATCATAATTCACGCTTTTGTAGCTGGAATTATTAAAGGTAAGGTAAGGATATGACAATTAATTGAAGAAAATAATATGCGAAGATGTTTTCTTTTTTCATTTCTGTATACGACATCTCGAAAACAATATTTTTAAAGAGAGAGAAATTTTTTATTAATAAACCTTTTTTTTTCTTTACATGTGTATCATAGAATAACTCGTATTTATACAGAAAAAAAATGTCATTGCAGCCGAGACAAGTTAATTTTGATGAAACATGGACTGAAATAAAAGAAACTGTAAATGAGGTCATTACTCTGGGAAACGTAAAAAGAGATGTTTGGAACAATCGATTTGGCGATGTATACGCCATATGTGTAGCACATCCCCAACCCTTTGCTGATAGATTATACACTGAAACAAAGGCTTTTCTAGAAAATCACGTCCAAAATCTTCTCAAAACAAAGGTTGCTACAACTTTAACATCTTCAGATGGAGGAGATTCAGCTGATAGTTTGCTATTCAGGTATTTTAGAGCATGGACTGAGTATAGTAAAGGTATTGAATACTTGAACTACTTGTACATGTATTTAAATCAGCAACATATTAAGAAACAAAAGCTCTCAGATGCCGAAATGGTTTATGGTAACCAAATCGACACACAGGAACAAATGGAAATCGGCGAGCTTGGTCTCGAAATATGGAAAACTTTCATGATTGATTCATTAAAAACCGACTTAGTAAGTCAAATTCTCGAAGTTATCCAACAAGATCGTTTAAATGAAGTTGATACTAAAACTGCTAGTGTTATTCACGATGTAATTCAAAGTTTTGTTTTAGTTGAAGATAACAAGAAAAAAGGAAATTTAAATTTTTATCAAGAAATCTTTGAAACAGCAGTCCTTAAAGCTAGTGCAACATACTATCAGTCTGAAGCCTCCAAATTACTTCAAGTATGTTCAGTTAGTCAATATATGGAAGAGGTGATAAAAAAATTAGACGAAGAAAGTAGAAGAGCAACAAAATTTTTACACATAAGCTCAATTCCGAAATTACGTAAAGTTTTTGAAGATAACATGATTACAAATCATTTGGACTTTTTATATTCTGAGAATTTTGTTGCAAATGAACGACGTAATGACATGAAACACTTGTATATTTTACTTAAACCAATTCCGGAAGCTTTGAAAAATTTGATTCAAACATTTTCGGATCACATTAAAAATGAAGGAATCGAGATAATTTCAACTATGAAGGGAGATTTAATTCACGTCCAATTTGTAGAAAATATGCTTCAAGTACATCATAAATATGAAGAACTTATTGCTGAAATTTTTAATAATGATCCAATGTTTATGAGTGCACTTGATAAAGCTTGTTCCAGTGTTATAAATAAAAGGATCAGTGACAAACAACCCTGCCGAAGTGCTGAGCTTGTTGCAAAATATTGCGACAGTCTTCTTAAAAAATCTAAAACCACAGAAGGTGAAATTGAGACTAAATTGACTGCTAGTATCACAATATTTAAATATGTAGAGGACAAGGATATCTTTCAAAAGTTTTATAGTCGTATGTTGGCAAAGCGATTGATTCATGAGCAATCACAAAGCATGGATGCTGAAGAAGCTATGATAAATCGCTTGAAACAAGCTTGTGGTTATGAATTTACCAGCAAACTACATCGAATGTTTACCGATATTTCCGTAAGTTGTGATCTAAATACCAAATTTGCGGATTACTTGAAAAGGAACGATACTCAATTAGGAATCAACTTGTCAATTAAGATTCTACAGCAAGGTGCCTGGCCTTTAGGTATGTAATATATTAACAAAATCATTTTTGCTGTTAATCAAATAAATAAATAAATATTATTTACAGGCCCCTCTCAAACAGTTATACCATTTTCGGTGCCACAAGAGTTCGAAAAAGCTATAAACTTGTTCGAAAAATTCTATAATAATAGTTTTAGTGGTCGTAAACTAACATGGTTACATCATTTATGTCATAGCGAGCTTAAATTATCCTATTTGAAAAAATCTTATATAATCACCATGCAAACGTATCAAATGGCAATGTTACTGTTATTTGAGACATGTGATGTATTAACTTGTAAAGAAATTCAAGACTCTCTTCAATTGAATGCTGACACATTTCAGAAACACATTCAAAGTCTCATTGAATCAAAACTTCTAATTGCCACCTCAGAAACTCTAGATGATGCTGCCAAAATTAAACTTAATCTAGACTATTCAAACAAACGAACCAAATTTAAGATAACTGCAGCACTTCAAAAAGAAACTCAACAAGAGGTTGAACATACAATGACTGCTGTCGATGAAGATCGAAAACTTTATTTGCAGGCTGCAATTGTACGTATCATGAAATCAAGGAAGGTTTTGAGACACAATCAATTGATCCAGGAAATTTTATCTCATACTAAAGTCAGCTTTGCACCAAGTATTACCATGATCAAAAAATGTATTGAATCGTTGATTGACAAACAATATATTGAGAGAACAGCTAATTCAGGTGACGAATATAGTTATGTCGCTTAAATTATTCAAATGTTTAACAACACACTGTATATAATCCCTCCAAAAAAAAATATACAAATTATTATGAGACAAAATTAAATATCATTTGAATTGAATTAAAACAATTGTTCAAAAAAATCGATCTAAAATATATAAAACTTGTGTTATACGAAAGTGTTTTTGTAAAATCCAAAATAGTTAATTCAGAGATCATTTCAACTTATGTGTTTTTTAAAATTTGTATCCAAAAATATTTTTTTTACAATTTTTAATTGAAATGATAATAAATTGTACATGAATTTAAAATACATTTTAAGAAAAAAACTAATACGATAAATTTAATAGATAATTTTTATTTATCTTTTTATTTAAATGTTATTAAACTTATGACTATGTTAAACTCAAAAATTGTAATCATTCTACAGTTCTAGACTAAACTTTAATATCAACATGATATCTATTCCTTAAAAATATCTTTTACATCAATGTTAGTTTTATTATTATCAATCGTAGCACTGTCTTGTGATGCTGCCATTGAAAATCTTGTAGAAAGACTTGGTATTTCATTTTGGAACTCTTGATTAGATTCAGCCACAGATTCAAGTCTTTCTTGTCGTTGCTGTTGTAACTTTTCTTGTAATAGTTCTAAGGATGTCTCGAATATTTTGTCTTCTGACAGAGCTCCCTGTTTCTTAAGATGATTATAAGTTTCTATGAACATTTGTGAGTCTGTCTGACGTTTCGTTGAAATAAGAGATATGCTTTGTAATTGTTTGACCTCTTTATGGAAACGAGCACGTATTTTATCCTCTTCATAGAATATGGGTTGAATTGAAGTCACTGGTGCTGGTCGGTCAAATCTAGGCTCAAGTTTAGGCGGAAAAGCCTTGTAAATGTCGTACCATATTGGTTTATCTTCAGACTTCATGGCACCTGTTCGTAGAAGTGCAGTGGTTCTATGTAATTAAAATATGAATAATTAATGAATTCTATGAAAACAGAAAAAGTAAGTACCTAGTAAAAATTGTTCCTACTTTTTCTAATCTGCTATTAGCCATTTTTTTATTTAAAAATGATTTTTTCAATTTTTTTCCCTGGTTTCTTTTTTATTTTGAATAAAATTTGACAAGTAGAAAACCCAATTTCAAATTATTTACAATGTCAAATATGAATCACATGTTCACAAGTATTAAATTGAAAATGCTTTTTTAACAAATATGATAAGTGCATTCATGTGTTCAACCCATTAACCACCTTTCCTAGAAATATTGAGTTTAGGACAAAATTTTCCTAGATTCTAGAAGAAAATCGTCTCAAAAATTACTTGTCGAAAAATTGACCAGAGACGGTTATTGAGTTAAAATATTTGGACTCAGACTCTAAACCGATTCTTATTGCCCATTTTTTCTGGAAAGTCAAAGCATTGTTCACAATAGAAGTGCAATAAAAATCACTGAAGAAAAAAAGTCAAACTTGGAAATTTTCCGATAATGTTATAAAGAATCCTGTTTATAAAAATAGTATGCCACTTACAAACGCAGCTAAAATAGGAATTGGTTGGTAAGGATTGACTTTTGAAAGATAAAAAATATTTTTTCAAAATGGTGTATCAAAAACAAATTAAATTTTTACTTTTGATTCAAAACTTTTTCAATTCAAGTATCAAATAATAAACATCTCATAAGATATTATTTCAATTAATATGGGTGAGAACCTTCTTAGGCTCAAAAATATTATCCCGGTATTTTGTTACAATGTTACATAACTAACCATCTAAACACGTTTTCATGTCATTTTTCTTGTTTATTTTTATTACAGGGCAACTCTAGTTGTATGTGGATTGAGTGCATTTGTACTATCAAAATCAATTATTGACCGAAAACGATATGATAGCATGAAAGTTCGTGAGCGTATGAAGAATTCTAATATTGGACAATACGAATACCCAACAAGATTTGAATCTTAAATATTGAAAATAATTGAAATCATAAAGTTGAAAAATTTTTAAAAAAATTCATCAAACATGGCACAGTTAAGTGAAGCTGATCAAGCAAAATTACAAATCGTTCAAGAAGTTGAATTGGAAATGATGTCAGATTTATATAATAGAATGACTTCTGTTTGCCATAAAAAATGCATCCCACCAAAATATATTGAGGGAGAATTGGGAAAAGGTGAAGCTGTTTGTATTGATAGATGTGTGGCCAAATATTTGGATATTCATGAAAGAATTGGCAAAAAATTGCAGACTATCCAAGCATCAGAAATGGCAAAACAATAATCATGTTACAAGGATTTCAATGAATATAATTTAAGTTAGATTAAAATAGTAGAGTAAAAAATATAATTTTTGCATTAATAACAAGACATTAAAAAAAAATTGTCGGCTTTGTAGTACTACAGCATAATAAATAAAAATGGTCATTTATTAATTAAGTATCATATTATTTAATTATCAACCAATGTTTCAGATTAGCAAAAAAAAAAATAAATAATTAAAATTTGAAAAATATTTTTTTTTCTTTGAAATGTTATGATACGAAAACAGCTGTTCGTCCCAGTCGACATTTATAACATGATTTTCAAAACAACACGTGCACCGTGTGTTTCGTAAAATTCATAAAAAGATGGCTTTGAAAACATTGAAATGTAAGTAAATTATTAGAAAAATTAGTAAAACACCAGTTAAATAATTTAATTTTAACAGGTCGTCAATCAAAACGACAAAAGGCAAGTCGAAGATACAAAATCATTAAACGGATAGCTGAGCACAAGCGTAAACAAAAAAAGCAAGCAAGCAAGTTACCTAAACGAAAAAGTTCAAAAGATAAATTGATTCAAGTACCAAATATCTGTCCATTCAAAGAAGAAATTCTCAATGAGGTCAAAGAAGAAAAGGAACGTGTTGAATTGGAACGTTTACAAAGAAGAGAATTGTTAAAACAACAAAAACTTGAAGCTTCTAATTCAAAGTCACTCGAGTCTATGGTCGAAGATGCAGAAAACCGTGCAGATCAACATGTTTTAGAAAATGATGAAGATGGATTGGATAATGATGACTATTCGGCAGGGAAAACAAAGGATAACTCTTTAAAAGCATTTTTCAAGGAATTTAAAAAAGTTGTTGATGTTGCGGATGTTATTCTTGAAGTGGTTGATGCTCGTGATCCTCTTGGTACAAGATGCGAGGAAGTAGCTGAAATTGTAAGAAATTCAGCTGGCCAAAAAAAACTGGTTTTGGTTTTAAACAAAGCAGATTTAGTTCCGAGAGACAATCTGGAAGCTTGGTTAAAGTATCTACGAAAGCAAGGACCGGTAATACCATTTAAAGCCACAACTCAAACACAAAAAATGAAATTAGGTCGTATAAAGTTTAAATCAAAACCTGAATTTCAAAGAAGTCCTTGTGTTGGTGCCGATATTCTAACATCACTTTTGGCCAACTATTGTCGTAATAATGGAATCAAAACCTCTATCAGAGTTGGAATTGTTGGGATACCAAATGTCGGGAAAAGTTCTATTATTAATTCCTTGAAACGAAAGAGAGCTTGTAATGTCGGCGGAATACCAGGAGTAACGCGACAACTACAAGAAGTTGAAATTGATAAAAATATCAAATTAATTGATAGTCCTGGTATTATTTTCCAACGCCCCAAAGAGGCAAACCCTGATGAATTTTTTGCATTGAAAAATGCCCAACATGTAAATAATATTCAAAATCCATATCCATTAGCTGAAGATATTTTACGTCGTGCAAGTATGCATTATTTCTGTCGTCTGTACAACATTACGGAATTTCATTCAGTTGACGAATTTTTGGCCAAAAAATCGCAAAAAATTGGAAAATTTGGTCCAGGAGGTGTTCCTGATGTAAAGGCAGCAGCCAGAAGTTTAATCCATGATTGGAACACAGGAAAAATTAAATATTTTACACATCCACCAGAGGACAAGGATAATGAAGCACATCTTAGCTCAGCAATTGTAACACAAGAAACAAAAGAATTTGGCTTAGACGATTTCGAAACAACCACTTCGAAAATTTTAGATCGTATTGAAGCGCGTTGTAAACTTGAAAAAGATCCTGATGTTGATGATTTGTATATGGAAGTACAAACTCAAGGACCAGTTCACTTAAAAACAGAAAAAGGTAAAAGAAAAAGTAGTGATGGAATTGAATCAACAAAAAAAATTGTTGAAACAATTGATGATGTCATGGAAGAATCTGTATCGACGAAGAAAAAAAGAAAAGCTGAATCAATCGATGATGATGAAAAAAAATTTAAAAATGATGCAGTTTTTAAAATTGAAGGTAAGAAATAATAAACTTTAATTTTGTTAGTCCTTTAATTTTTATAAATCATTTGTTTAGGTAATATGAAAATAAATAAAAACAATAAAAAGGAAATGAAAAAGCTGAAAAAACAACAATCTCGGAATAGCAAAAAAATTGAAAATGTTGCAGATGTCTTAGAACAGTTCTCTTTTGGTAGTAAGCAACCAACGGATCCTAATCAATATGATTTTGATGAAGATTTTGAAATGGAATAGACTGTGACTTATAGAAATATAATTTTAATATCGAATTATTAAAAATTGAAATTTATAATTTTTCAAGAACAATTAAAATATTTTTTCCAAGTTACGTGAATTGTATTATTTTCAATTTGTGATGTTTCTCGGAGTTGCTTGGGTCGGAAAGGTAATCAAATAATTCTCATCAATTCGAAAAGGAAAATATTTTTTCTAAATTTTATTATAAAAAAAAAAAACATTATTTTAATATCAAATTCATATTCATTTCATATTTCGATTACTCAATATACTCCACTGGGTTGTCCAAATCAATTAAATTGCAATTTGCGTCGTTTGTAGTGTTACTATTTTGCGAAGTGAGATTGTAAGGCTCCACATAGTTCATTATATTGCTATCAAAGTTAATATAAGGCAAAGGTAATTTTTCTGGCTCGTATCTCTGAACCAAAAGCTCTATCAAATCTCTCAAAAATTTACGTTTATGAAGTATTACATCCAAATCAAACCACTTTGTAAGGTTCTTAATTGGAAGTCTATAATCCTTAATTGGATTGCTGAAAAAATTTTCAACATACTGCAGAAGATAAATTCCACAATCATAATAGTTCTGTTGAAATGGGACTTTGACATAGCATCCAGGCATGTTATTTTTATCAAAGTTAAGTAATTCAAATCTTGTATCCATTGCTTTGCATCGTTGAGACAAAAATAATCTCAAATTTTTGATAACATGTGGTCTATCCATTCCTAAAGAATCAAAAATTAAAATGCAAGGTTGAATAATCGGACTGAATTTGTCATATTTAACATTAATTTCCACGTGAGTATCATAATGTAAAGTTTTTCCAATCAACCGTGGATAACATATTACTGCCAAAAACCAATGGTCATGTTGAAGGATGGGAACAAAAATAAAATCTTTTTCAAGTAAATTAATTTTTTCATCCCATTTACTAACTCGAGAGTACATTATCAACGCTTTATCTTCAACTGACATTCGCTTGTTTTGCAATTCTTCTTGATCCAGTGCACTTATTAATTTTTTGTAAAAAAAACTATCAAATGCATGAACTCGTTTTCGTTGATCTTCCGACAATTTCTCATGCACAATATATTTTATGTAGAAATGTATGATAGCATCATTCAAATAAGTTCCCGGACTGAGATCCATAAAATCATTCATGAAAATTGAAACTCCTCCACGTGTATTTGGTGGGTAAGTCAAAATGATATAATCCACTTTTTGAGGTTCCTTTACAGTTGGTAAATGCGTTATCAAATTTAGTTCTTCATATATCTTAAACAACTGCTTTGATTTTTCCAAAGATATTGAGTCAATTTTTTGATAGAAAATATAACTGATGTTCTTGCTAAGTTTCTCTGTGACAGGTGTGGATAACGCAAAGAAAATTCGACTAAGATGATGAGTACTCGTTGGACACCGAAACATATCTTCATTCAACCCAAGTTCATTTCGGATACTTCGTACTTTGGCAGGAACAGGATAAATCAAAATTAGGTGATTTTCTTCCGAATGAGAATACACAACTTTACTGGTTTCATTTTCTATATCAATTTCAATTGGAATTAATGTTTCATCTTTAACCGCATGTTTAACGTAGAAAAGTAATTTTGTCTCTCCAATGAAAACTTCAATTTTTCCGCCAATGACGTATGAACCAATACATCCGTTGGAAATTGTAAAACTTAATTCTTCAAATTTTTCGACCATTTTACTTTGAAATAAATCTAGACGTTAATAAGGACATTAAACTATGCAAATATTAATCGAATTTGAGGTTAATCTTTTGTCAAATTACATTTGTTGTGACTGTTATTAAATCTATTAAACCCGAAGCACACTATATATATCTACATCATAATAACGGTAAGGAGCAGATAAAACTTGACAATATGTGTGTCAGATATCTTGTTGACTTAAATAACGATTTGATCAAATCATTTTTTTCTACGCATTTTGAAACTTTATCAGTATTTGAAAAGAATATTTAGTATTTGAGACTGATGTTAAAAACTGCTTAATAATTCAACTTCAGTTTAATTAAAAAAAAAAAAGATTTCCACTTAGCTACATGTGATTAAAACTTCATTTGTTTAAATGTCAATTTCCTCATCATCAATCATTTAACAATTCTCTTTGCATAAGCATTTTTTGATTGATTTAAAAAAAATATGACTGATTTACATAGATATTGTGATAAATTTACAAAAAAGATATTGGCAAAAAAGACGCATAAATATTTACATAAAAAAAGATCACAAAATAATGACATATTAAGTGATAAAATACTTGGAGGCTCTTATTACGTTAAATACCAAAAGCCTCAAGATGAAAAAAAAGATGAAATTTTTGATAATTCGATGATAAAGTCCAGATTACAGGGAAATATTTTAGATGTAATTAAAAGAAACATTGAAGTTCAACGTAACCAAGTTATACCACAAGAAACTGTTATAGAACTCCCAAGTGGTATGTTTAATTTAAGTCGAGATGTACCCGACATATCTCTCTTTAAAAAGCCAAAAAAACCAGTAACTGAAATGCAGAGAAATTCTTTTAAACTGGAAAAAATTTCCGATATACAAGACACTTTGAAATTCCTTCCACAAATTACTTCAACCCCGTTCATTCACCATGGATCACAAAATCAATCATTCAACACCCAATGTACACCATTACCTATTTCTGCTAAAGATTTAAAGAGAACTAATTTATATACTGATAAAGACCTCAATGAAAAGTGCGATCGAATGTGCCAAATTATGAACATAAGAAGCAAATTTATGAGTACTCTCCTTTTTGAAGACATGCCAAATGAAATTGTTAATACCAAACTTCAACTTCAGGAAGTTATGATTAATTGTTCCACTTGCACCTCAAATGATCATGAAAATTTCAATCAAACGTATGTTATTAGACAGCATACATTCATAAGCAATTTAAGTCCTTCTCCAGTAAAGTTTAATGATGAACCTGAGAATAATGATTTTGATTGGCTAGATGAAAACAGTCAATCATTACATGAAAATTCAAACTATGATAATCCTATTGTAAAATCAGACAACATATTTGAAATGAATGGTTGTGTTAACAATGAGATATATTGTAATTTTTTAAACGATAATAATTCGTTTTTTTAGTTAATCAAAAATAAACTCAATTTTTTCTTGACGTATTCCTTGATGGAAAATTTATTCTATTTTAATATTTTCTAATTCTCGTATGATGTCCATGTGTTTAAATTTATCAGGTGTTTTTGTAAAAGTTTCTAACAATGCTAGTTTGCTTGGATCGTTTTTGCAATAATAAAGTTGTAGCTGATTGATCAAACACTGTGCTTCTTGAGGAGATAAAACTTTTGGGTCATATTCGCCTCTCATCAAAATAATTCCTTTATCTCTAAATTCAGTGTAGTGTGTCACGTTTAAACATTCAGGTGCATTTTCCTTATGCACTTGATAACAAAGTAATGTTGTAAAATGAATTGTATTACCAGCAAATTGTTGCATTATAAATTCATAGCCTTGATTTCGAGGAATGGGAAAAATAAAAATTGGGTGTTCCCGTGCAGTTTTCATAAGTTCATCATACTGTTTTGTGTCCAAAATCGCCGATATGCAGTCTTTGCTTTTGTGATATTCTAACCAAATGTATTTAATTTCCTCAATTGTTTTGTCTTGGAGAAGCTCAAGTTTGAGGATATCTGAAAGCTTTTTGTCAGGAACTTGAGCAACTGTACTACTACCGGCAGATGGTTTTGGCTGTAACAGTTCAGAATAATCGCGACCTAATGAAATGAAATTTTAAAATGTAAATCAGTAATTTTTATTTAATTATTAATTTTCTCAATGTATTACCTTCTAGAGATGGTCCAAATTTCGGTTTTTTCTTTTCCTTTTCAACTTTCTCCAAGCGACTCAGAAATTCTTCGGGAGATTCTTGTTGAACTGCTGCAATTTTCTTACTATACTTTTCAAAGAATGGGTTCTTTTCCTTTAATTCGACAATAACTTTTTCGGACCGTTCTTTCGCGGACGACATCATAAAAGAACACTTTTTGAATCGCAGAACTGACCAAACTCGATTGCTTCTTAAAATTGGAACTAAGGCCATTACATTTGTAAATAAACCGAAAATAATTTTACAGCACGATCTGTTATGTAAAATATGATTTGATAGTAGTAGGCAGTGGTGTCGTCAATTTAAAAAAAAAAATGAAAATCTAGTCGATAGGGAATGCAATCTAACCCAGTTAACAATCATTTAGAGTATCACAAGTCAAAATAATTTCAAGTTCCTTTGATCCCCATTGATTTTCTTAAATTAAACTTTAAAAATATTAAAATTCTTCAAAATTTCTTTTATTTTTTTTTGTATTCAGAACACTTCAAAAATCAACAATTCGATTAACATGATCCAAAATTATCTGACCTTTAGCCCGTATAAAGAAAATTAAAATGATATATCCTCCATCCCTCACCATACTTTCTCACTCGACTGAAGCGTGAAATTATTTTAAAACTTGTGATGCCCCTACAAAATTGTATATTTGTAAAAAAAATTGCAGGATTGAAAAATAATTATATTTGATATTAGTTAGATTTTCTTGCAATTTAATTTGTTTAACATAAAATAAAATAGAAAATAGACCAAGAACATGAAGTTTTTTTCAAACCTAAAAGATTCGGGGTGCCTAATAGTCGTATTTTTATTAGTTTTAAAACTTTGTGATGCTGTAGAATTAACTTTTGAATTGCCTGATAATGCAAAAGAATGTTTTTATCAAGAAATACAGAAAAATCAAACAGCTACACTAGAATTTCAAGTAAGATCCGGCATTTGCTATTCAATATTATTCCATATAAAGGAAAATTGCCTCAAATAGAGCTAATATAAACGATAGAAAAACAAACTTTACTTTATGATTACGTGTATATATCTGTCACAGCTCCCAACTGTTTATCAAAATATTTTTTTTTTAATTTAAATAATTTTTTAAACATTTTCTAGGTTGTGACTGGAGGTCAATATGATGTTGATGTAACATTAGAATCACCGAAGAAAGAAATTTTATACAGGCAGATAAAAACTCAATTTGATTCTCATTCTTTCACAGCAGAGGTAACCGGTTCTTATAGGAAATTGAGGATATTTAAAATAAAATTTTTATTTTTTCAAATGTAGACAACAGGCGTATATACTGCTTGTTTCAGCAATGAATTCTCCACATTTTCTCACAAACTTGTCTATGTTGATTTCCAAGTTGGAGATGAAAGAGCTTTGCCAGGCATTGATGAACACGTCACAGGTAGAGGCAAGAATAATTAAAAGAGAAATTTACATCATGACTTAATCAAAATTTAAATATTATTTTTTTAGCTCTAACTCAAATGGAGTCCTCTGCAAAGGAAGTGCACGAAAATTTGAATTCAATTTTAGATTATCAGACACATCACAGACTAAGAGAAACTCAAGGCAGAAAATTCGCTGAAGACTTAAATGAAAGGACTCTGTGGTGGTCATTAACTGAAACAGTTGCAATGGTTGTAATTGCGATCGGACAAGTTTGTATTTTAAGAAATGTAAATATTTTCAGTTTGATCTTTTTCGACAAAATTTATAATTTTTTATAACTTTTTTTCCAGTTCTTCAATGAGAAAAAACCAAGCAAAATGAATTATGGAAGACTATAAAAGAATTCTTGGGGACTATGCAAATGGATATCCGGACGTCACTTAAATCCTACTTTGAAATTGAATATAATTAATTACATAGAACATTTTTGATTATTATAAATATTCTTTAATAAATGAAAAAAAATCAATCTTGCTCATTGTTTTTTTTATGCTTTATAAATTCACATGTCGAATATATGTCAAATAATAAATGAACTTGATATTAAAAAAGAACCAATAAGACAAATATAACATACACTAAAGCACAAGGATATGCAATAAGATATCGTTGATTGGCATCACCTGTCATTAGACAAAATATTCTGCTAGATGCTGTAGTTGATAAAATTACTGCGATTGCTCCCAAAATCAAGCCAAAAGATGAATTCAATGAAACAAAAATACCTAAAATTGATAACCAAACAATTGGCAAGATACTGTAACCCAAAATACTTGCAACCGCTGTAAGAGTTACATGATTTTCTTGTGTGTAACACATCAGACTTATTAAAAAGTACATGACAATAACCGAAATAATGGATAATCCATAAATATATCCGAATTGAGCCTTATTTCCAGATAAAAATAAACAGGCTGCTAGTCCAAGACAAAATGTTATAGGTCCAGCTAAATCAGTTTCTTTAAATAAATACTCGGGATCATCTGCTAATCCTTTTGCATGAAATGGATTTAAAACAGCTAGCGATTTCTCCAAAATTCTCGCAGGATATATTTCCAACTCGTCCAAAAGTGGAGGTTCATCAAATTCACTAGTTCCATAATCTTGAACACCAGGTTGCATTGGGAGTGGATCTGGAGTGAAAATATTAGGAGCCCCATATGCTGGTGGTTGAGTATACTGATTTTGATCGTATTGTGCCTGATCAAAAGATTGAAAATCTGAAATTTATTAGATGCATAACGTCATCAAAACATTTAATACCAAAAAATGTATTTTTACCAAGAGTTTGTGACTGATTCATGAAATTGTTGCCTGCATCATATTGTCCGTATTGCTCTGTATTCTCCCAAAATTGATTATCGGTATATCCAGACATTATTCCAAAAGATTTTTTTTATGATTTGGAGTTTGTTTTTAACAGATGATGATAAAACTGTTCTGTCAATTGGCAAAATTATTAACACAACCCTGAATCTGTCAAACGTACGATGAAAGCATGGATTAGGAACAAAACATTACCAAAATGACTGAAATAGTAAATTTATTACAAGATGCAATTTTTCAAAATGAAGAATATTCCCCGATCATCTTAAAGGCGTTGGAAGAACAACAACTTCTTCAAAATATAAACGTAAGAATTTCAATTTTGTATTTTACATTATTTAAAAAATAATTCATATTTTAGCGTGATTCTACACATCAAACTGTTGCTAAAATCAATTCACTTTTAAACAATCAAGAGACCAGGAATCAAGCTTTTGTATTTTTATTGGAGTTTCTTCCCGAATGTGATTTAGATGTTTTAAATGAACGTGGTCTTGTTTGGTTAAGCACTACAATTAAAGCATGTTCACTCAAATCTTCTAGCGATTCAACTGCAAAAGGCTTTGATGTAATACGCCTCTTGATTGAACGATCTATTGAAGCACAAGAATTCCACAAACAAATAAGTCACTCAATCATCCAAAAAATATTCGAATCTGCGTATGATCCTGGTGAGGCTGCCGAATGTAATGCAATCAATTGTATAAATCAATGCATGATTTCATATCCGGGTCCTTCGGGACCAAGCAAAAACATTGTTGAGAAAATTGCATTTAAATATATAGATTCAAGTAATACTGAACTAGTGCGTGGTGCTGCTATAGCTCTTTTATTAATGCAACAAACAAGGAGTGGTGGAGAAGCGAAAGTAATGCATGAAAAATACTTTACTGAATATCATGTTCAGATAATTGGATCACTGCATTATTATTGTAATATTTTGTTTGAAAATGTTGACGAAAATTATGATGTTGATCAAGAGAGTGATGAAGAAAAACTTAAGCTTCCAGATTTGAGATTTAGTCATGAGCCGGTTTCAAAAACTGCACAACTTTCACAAAGAATTATAAATTTATTGATTTTCTTAAGGGAGGCCATCAGGTAAATTTTGATCTAACAGTATATTATCGAAATTTCATGATACATTTTGTTTTTACAGTGGCCCATATTCAGTAGAGAAAGTGATTCGACCACATCAAATATTAGGTGTCCTGAAACGTGTTATGGATGTAAATCCAAAATCAATTATGCAAAATGTAATTGTTGATAATTTAGTTTTAGCTGCTTTTCTTCCTCAAATTCATGTCCAAGTATTTGAGGTTTTAAATGCCTTTACTGAAGAGTAAGTTTTTTTTAAGCTATTAATTTGTATAAATTTAATTTCTAATTTCTTATGATAGATTACAAGGAAATGTTCGATTATTTTGCAACGATATTCTATCCTTATATGAATCTTCGTTTAAGTGGACTAGTACTTGTGGAAAACAGCTTGGCAGTAAAAAACCATACAGTAACGTTCGTATTAGTGCATACATCTCTTTGAAGCAGTACTGCCTTCTTCTAGGAAAGGGATCATTAATGGAAGAAATTGCTGAAATAATTATCGAAAATATAATTGAAGATACTCTGCCATTCAAAACTGAAGTAACTTTACAATCAAATGGAGTTCAGAACAGAGGGCTTTCTAAACGGGCTAAGAAAAAACTTCAAAAAGCCCAAAATGAATCTTCAAACTTAGCACAAACTCATTCAACTAAGCAAAGTTCAAATACGAGTCGATGTTTTACTGATGAACATAACACTGAATTGTGTGCTTCTGCGTTAACAGCTTTATCTGCTTTTCTATATGCTTGTGGTTATGCTATAAAACCAACACTTCAACGCACCTTACAACAACACATTGTTCAGCTTTGTTTGAAAATTAATTTAAATTCTTTGGAAAAATCAAATTTATACTTTTCGGAAGATTGTAGAAAAACATTGTATGAAGCATTAACTTCACTCATTTTGTTTCCACATCATTTATCACCACCTCCGTTGCAGTATGCTGTTGAAATTTTATCTAATTCAAGTCTCTTAGATCCAGATATAAATGTCAGGGAAACTTGTCGTTATTTGATGGCTAGTATCGAAAAAATTATTAATCCAACAAGAAAATTCCCATTTTTCAGTGTAAGTGAAGAAGAATTCAACAATGCCATTAAGGAATTAACAGGAAATAAAACAAATGAGTTTGCACAACAAAATGACAAGCAAAGTGAAAATACAATTATTAACTTAGAAGAAGACGCAGAGGTAGAAGAAAAATCAAATGAAATGGAACAGGAAACAATTACAATAGAAACGGTTATAAATGAAGACGAAATACAAGTCGTTGAGGAAAAAGAAAATAGTGAAACTGAAACGAATAATCAAAGTGAAATAATAGATGTTGAGATGCATGATGAATCTTGCATGGTAGTAGAAAATATGGAAAACAATAAAATTACAGCACCCAAACGATCTGATACAGCGATTATTGATCAAAATATTACACAAAACCCTCTTGAAGAACTTGGTGCTACAACCGAAAAAAGACGAAAAATAGATGAAGAAGATATTCTGGTTAATGAACTAGCTGAAACATTTGTTGATGAATAATAAACTAACTTGTTAAAATAATATACCTGAACTGTATATTCATTGATTGAGTGCTTATTTTCAATAAAATTTATTTTCTTACTTTTAAAATCATTGTTTTTAACAAAATTTTAACTAATAATTGCTTAACGCAAAATGGTCGTTGATAACACACTTAAGTAAATTATATTTATGAGTCGTTAGATTATTTTTAAGTGAACTAGAAATGAACAACAGTCGAAATTTGTAGAATTTAAATAAATAATTACAAAAAATTAATGATAAAACATATTATCGATCACTTTATAAAAAATATGTTTTATGGGAGGAATTTTTAAACATCAATTTTTTACTTTTACGTTACTTTTATTTTTTTTCTCAAGTTGTTACCTGAGGTAGTGGTCAATCTATTTTTTTTGAGGTTCGTCTTTCTATAATATTTAAATAACTAAAAAGTGACTGATTAGTTTTTAAGGAACCAAAAATGATTTTGTGTGCAATCTTAATCTTACATAATATTTTCGTGTCGGTAGTAAATTTTCATTTATTTATTTGACGCCTAACACTTTTTGTACTGCTGTTGTTACGTCGTGAACTTGTGGCAATGAAGCAATTTCCAAAGATTTTGCGTAGGGCATTGGGATATCAACACCTGTGACACGCCATACAGGTGCGTCAAGATGGAAGAATGTTTCATGTTCCATAATGCGAGCACAAATTTCTGATCCAATACCTACAAAAAATATTGATCTCATGAAAAATTTGTTTTAGCGTAATTTTAGAATTTTATACTAACCACTTTGTGGCCATCCCTGTTCAACTGTTACTAAATGATGAGTTTTTTGAACTGATTTAAAGATGGTTTCTGTGTCTAGTGGTCTTAAGGATCTCAAATTAATGACTTCACATTCAATACCCTTTCCAGCTAGTTCAGTAGCAGCTTGTAATGCTAACTCGACAGATTTTGAATGTGCAACTAAGGTAATATCTTTGCCTGGACGTTGAATTTTTGCTTTTCCAATCGGTAATACAAAGTCTTTTTCCATTACTTGATCACTAACTGGATAAGCAACACCATACAACAATTCATTCTCCAAAAATACGACTGGATCTGGATCACGAATGGCAGCTTTAAGAAGACCTTTACAATCTTCACTATCGTACGGAGATATGACCTTTAGACCAGGACAATGCGAGTACCAAGCACCAAAACATTGAGAATGCTGAGCAGCGACACCTGATGCAGCACCATTGGGCCCACGAAATACAATAGGAACATTTACCGTACCCGCTGACATGTAAAATGTTTTTGCTGCTGAATTAATCACCTATGTAGAAAAAATTTTGATTGTTAACTTGTTTTTGATTGGTTAATTGTATACATTACCTGATCGATGGCCTGCATTGAAAAGTTAAAGGTCATAAATTCACAAATCGGTCGTAAGCCAGCCATTGCAGCACCGACAGCGATACCAGTAAAACCCATTTCAGTAATAGGAGTATCTATAACCCGCTTATCACCATATTTTTTCCACAATCCACGAGAAACCTGCGTGAATATATCAAGTTTAATTTTGATGTTTCAAGGTCATAGGGCACATATCGAATGATAACCAATTCTAGTAATTTTATGAAATATAGAACGATTGCAATTTCATTCCTGTAGGACGACGCTACGCGACGACGGCATTAGGTAACCTTCATTCATGACAATTGTTCTTGATATACTTGTACATCTTGTTTCATACAAACATAGATACGATTGTTTACGTAACCAGAATTTGCAATTTTCTTTTCGTAAAATTATTTATGAAGAAGTGGTATATTTGTCTTAGAACTCACCTTATAGGCTCCATCATATTGTGCCACTTCTTCGCCGAGAATGAAGACTTTTTCATCGCGCTCCATTTCTTCGTCAATTGCTGCATTCAAAGCATCACGAACAGTTAGTGGTTTTGCAGACAAATGTTTTGTGGTGGAAAAATTTCTTCTTGAGAGAAAACGAATTGCGGACAACATGGCTTTTAACTTTAATATGATGAAACCACACCTGAGAAACTTTTAAAACAAATAAGATTCAGTTAAAATTAAATAATTACACTTTTTCTTAAAAATTTTAATTCCACCAAAAAAATACGTACACAACAATACGAGCAGATTTTTTTTCCCTATGACATATGAATGAAAAGTGCGACTAACATGCTTGTAAAATATGTCGCCCGTCGATATATGGCATTTCCTGTTATGTTTAATAAAAAGTCCACTAGTACCGTCCGTCTGTGATTAGATTTTGCCAATTATCAGGTTCGCTCGGCAAAGTCATAACAACTTTGAATCAAAATTCAACTTTCATACAAAATATTCATTACTCTAAATAATTTTTTTCTCGATATTTCACTTTGGTGTTTTGCTACCTGGAAATGCACTCGCGAATAATGTTCACAGTCGCGTACTGTTTCTTAATATCCGCCATTGTTGTTGATTGTAAAATACAATTTGCTTTGAAAATATGCATTTATAACGAAGCTAACAAGTTTTCGTATTTAAATTTAAAAAAAATAATTATCAATCAAGACTTTCAGTAAAATACATTAAATATTCAATAATACAATAAAACAGAATATGATGGAGATCAAATATTAAGGAAATATAAAAAAAAACAAAATGAGTTCAAAACAGAAGCAGGTATAATTTTTTTTTTCAATTATTCTGATGCTAATATTGTGCAATCACATTTTTACAATAAAAATTGGAACACAGTTCAAATCAAATCCAGGTGTGATTTAGTGTAATTTTTTCGATTTATAAATAGGGAACTTTATTTATAGTTTTATTTATACAAGTGAATGTTTCACATGTATACAAAAATTGATTAAGGAAGCCACGAATTAACAAAAACATTAAAATTTTCCAAAAAAAGTTATATTTTAGTATTTTTTTACTTTATTATTTTTATTTTTAGACTTCTGACTCAATAGAAGATGGTTTCGACCTGGATGATTCAGAACATTACGGAAGTGCTAGAGTTAATTTGGATTTAGATCCGGATGATAAATGTCTCACACCTGAGCAAATTGCAAGTTTATTCATTGAAATTGCCCAAAGAGCTGAGAAATGTTTTGATTTTCAAATCAGCACCTGGCTAAAAAAATATGAAGCACTTCGGCAGCATCCAAATTTCGCTGAAGCAGCATTACTTATATCTAGTGCCAGTAAGATATATGCTAGAAAAATTAATTATTTAGAAGACATGGTAATGCAACTTATTGGTGCTGGAAGAGATGATAAATTAACATCAAACACTGAAACAGACCAAACCAAGGTTGTACGTCGTCGTGGTAAAAAATTTCGAATGAATACAATAGCCGATAGTTTCAGTGATGCAGAATTCATTGTCAAAGAATTTGAGCAACTACCAAGTGTTAAATTAACAGAGATGATAAAAAAGAAAAAAGTTAATTATGAGAGTCATTGGGAAAAATTCAAGGCTTTTCAATGTCGTTTCTTAAAAAATAAGAAGAACAAATTGATTGTTTCGAAAAAATTAACAACTGATAACTCTGAAATAATTGCAACAAATGCAATATTCGGCAAGAATCCTATTTATGAGTATGATGAAGAGGAAATAATAGGAAATAGAAATGACTTCCGTTGTTTTTCAAATATTTTGAATGACAATTGTGAACTAATTTCAGATTATAATTTTACAACATACTTTCAACATGTTGATATGGTTAACAACGACGAACAACATCGTTCGGTATCTCAAGGAAATTTGAAAACAGCACGCAAATTCAAGTTTTACATTTCCAATGAATATTTGAAGCAAAATTATGGTATTGAGATTGAAAATTTAGATGAGATAAGAAATGATGAAATTGAATCTGAAGCATTGCAAACAAGTCTTACATTAGAAAAAGATGTAAGCGAATTTTCCGATATGATTCAACAAAATTTATCAAATGTATCGAATGATGTTGCTAACACAATTGATAAAGCGAATATTAGTTCAAAGAGTATTGTTTCAGTGGACTCTGCCTACCAGAGTTTAACTGAAGGAGAAATGTCTTTTTCAAATAAAACACTTGAATCGATTCCAGAAGAGCTTCAAGAAACTTTTTATGATGCAGTTGATACTGAAGAAAATATGGAAATTGATCATGAGCTAACTGAATATAACTTAATTCAGAAGTCACGAGAGGAAGAAACACTCAAATCAGCTTTAGATCCTGATAATCATTCTTTATTGAATGACGAAGGAATATCTGTAAGATCTCCGTCAATTCAATCACCAAATCATTTATCCGAAACTGGTTCTGAAATGAACGTTGATATGATATTTCAACCTGGTTCATCTTTTATGTTTAATAATATAAAACATAACTTATCAAACGTTGAGGAAAACAATCCGGAAGAAGTAATACAAAGAACTAATTTATTTGGGATACAACCAGTTTATCTTGAACACAAAGAGGATTTTGAACTCCCACTAGAATATTTGATAAAAACACCGCAATTAATTCATAACTTTTTATGTTTACCGGAGCAGCGTTTAAGGAAAAAATGTCTTTTTGCACTACCACCAGATGAATATAAACCTCGACCAATTTATGTAAGTTCTATTAAACTTCATATAATTCAACATTTTATTAATTTTTTTTTTTTGCATACTTACAGTTAAAACTTCCAATTGAACCACCAACACCCAAAATATACAAAATGAATATGTTTAAAATTGGTGAAGTAAATGATAATGGCAACATTCAAATGAAAAACGGTAATGTAAGTGATGAAGAAGACTTTGCAGGTTTCGATGAAGATACTACAAAAGCTGAATTTGAGCATGGTCTTACAACAATATTCACATCAACACCCAATAAAAAGCAAATAAATTCGGATGAAGAAAACATTTTACGTGGAGAAAAAAGAAATGCTGAAGAACCTGCAATGAATCCACCTAATGAAAAACGAACATCATTTGATTCCAATATGGACCCTGAAGAACTTATCACTGACGACGAAGATCCACAGAAAACTACATCAAAAAATAACGAAAATAATCTCAGTACACCAGAACGTATTAAAGCTGCACAAAGAGTCTCTCGAGATTCCGGTATAACTTCTCCTGAGCCTGAAGAAACTTTAACAATAACAGTGACAGATAAAGAGGAAAATAACCAATCAATAAATATTGAGCTAAATCATCCTGAAAATGATGAAGAGTCAGAATCCGTGAAATCTTTTTGTAGCGCTACTGACGGCCCGGAATTGCCAACATTATCCAATCATGACCAAAAATTGGCAGCTCAAGCTCAACAGAAATATCAACAACAAATTACTGATATGCAAAGTTTAGTAGTAAAAGTAAATAATTGGCATCAGTATCTAAAACCAATATTGAAAGACTCACAGACACGAAGCACTTTTGATATTCACGAGTGTGGAACTGAAGTCTTAGATGTTTTCCAAAATGATGTAGATCAAAATGAGATCAGTTTTGCAGATGTTATGTCTACTAAACCCGATGACCATATTGCACGATATTTTCTTGCAACACTTATGCTTGTGAATACTGGAAACATTGAGTTGATTAATACAAATAAAGACGTTAATCGTGTGTCAAGCACTTCTGAATTACAATTAAAGCTGAAAAGTCGAGTTCGATTGCATGAAGAACTTGAAAATATGAATGAAACAGTGCCTTGTATTAGCTCAAACAGTAGTGGTAAAAAACGAAAAGTTTGTGGTGTGTCAGATGAATCAGATGGAAAAACCAAAAAGTTCAAAAAGAAATAAAAAAGTTCAAAAAAATAATTAATAGATAAATATTTAGAGGGAAATATTTTTAAAAGATGTAAACAAGAAAGCTTTGATAGTTTTTTTGTGTTAGAAATTTAATTTAAATATGTTTCATTTAAGTAGAATTAGGTTTGAAAAATTTGGTGAAAGCCCTTCATTTGTTTAAATTTTTTGATGTACTTTTTTGTAGCTTACAAATTAAATATTCAATAAAATTTTTAATTTTGATCTATAGTCAAAGTCTTTTATTTCATTGCAGGGAAGGAAAAAAAAATAGAGCTCCTAACCATTGAGTTTCGAACAGTGCATTTGGGACTCGATTCATTGAATAAAATGAAGTTTTAAATAAAAATATAAAAGCTCCACCATTTTGAAAAATATTTTAAAAGTATTAAGGAAAATTCAGAATACGCCATTTTGAAAAACCCACAATTTTTATTTTTTTTTTTTGAAAAAACTGCCATTTGAATTTAAAAATCAACAGCCATATTGAAATTTTTTTTAAAAAATCAGCAATTTCGAAAAATATTAAAATAATCTGTAATTTTTTGGAAAAATTGGCCATTTTGGGAAAAATTTAAAATTTTGACCGTTTTCTGGCTCTAGAACCCAAACCCTGAGCCCAATCTCAAAGCTAATGAGTTAAATTCATCTTTGTTACCTCATTCCTATTAAATTGGACTGTCTGTAACAGTGCATTTTTTCTTACGAATTATACTTATAAAACGGAATCAAATTGAAGCATTCATTTTTAAAGAAAATACATGACAAATATTTTTTTTTTAGTTTTTTTAAAATTTATATTTTTTTTTATTTATCGTTTTATTCTTAAATCTCTTATGAACTAAAAAATTAAAATAAAATGTGTTTCATCCATCATACACGATCTTTCGCCTTCTATAAATTAACAAAATTTTATGAAAATCCATTCAAATCATTACATCACTTGACTTTTTTTAAGTTTTTTATTAAATTTTTTTAATTTTTTTCTTCAATTTTACGAATGATGTTTTTTTTTTTAATAAATAGTTTTTAAAAGTTGAATTCAAACATATGAAACAGCATATGAATAAAATAAATTAAAGTGTTAAAAAGTGAATGCAAATTAGAAAAATTCCTTTACAATTTATTATTCAATATTCGAGAGTAATTTAAACATCTGACGAGATATTATTATTTTTATTAATCTTCGTTATATTTATCAAGAAAATTTAAACATTAGAATAGATTGCAAATCAATGACTATCATTAAGTTTCGAATAATAGTAACAAAATTAATTTTACGATTGGAAGAAAACAATTATCATTATATTTTTATATTTAAATTGAAACCCAATAATTTTTTTTTTTAAATATATTTGATAATAAAATGAAAGCACTGTAGATAGGCGACAATCACATTGAATGCGACACAAGACTTTGACGTTTTGTGAAAGCAAAAACACTCACTTCTTCTTAACCTCGAACATGAACACATGTAAAATTTAGATGTAAAATAAAGTTAAATTTATTGTAATTAAAATATATACATAAAATAGTGTTTCTTTTACACGATCTTCCACGTGCCAGCGGATCTTCTAATAAATATAATCCGTCTTTCACAGGTTAGTTTCCACACGATCTTCCACGTGCCAGCGGATCTTCTAATAAATATAATCCGTCTTTCACAGGTTAGTTTCCACACGATCTTCCACGTGCCAGCGGATCTTCTAATAAATATAATCCGTCTTTCACAGGTTATGGGCCCAGCACGCTTCCACTGCGCCAGCGGATCTTCTAATAAATATAATCCGTCTTTCACAGGTTAGTTTCCACACGATCTTCCACGTGCCAGCGGATCTTCTAATAAATATAATCCGTCTTTCACAGGTTGTGGGTCTCACCACGAGTAAATTAAAACATGGATACTACAAATTTAAGTAATGTTACTGGCCTTCCAATGTTTCAAGGAACAAATTTTTCAGTCTGGAGAACACGATTAATGTTCCTATTCAGAGAAAAACACTGGCAAGAATTAGTTGAAACTGAACCGTCTGCAGTAGATTTGGCAAATCCTGAGTGGAAATCAAGAGACAATAAAGCAATGAATTTTATAGTGCGGTGCATTGCTGATTCACATATCGAATACGTAGTTGATGAAAAAACAAGTTTTTCAATGTTACAAAAGTTGGAAAATGTGTTTCAAAGGAAAACAATCGGAACTAAGATTCACCTCAAGAAATCATTACTCTCGTTAAAATGTAGTGAGGGAAAGCCATTAGATTTGTTTTTCAAGGAATTTGATACAGCGGCTAGAGCATTTAAGTCGGCGGGAGGCACTCTTGATGCAATGGAGGAAATTATTCATTTGTTATCAGCCATGCCCGAATCGTATTCGCAAGTTGTCACAGCACTGGAAACACTAAATGAAGATTGTTTAACTGTTGAAAGAGTAAAAAGTAGACTCTTAGAGTGTGAATTACGTCAAAATAGTCAAAAACATCATGTCACTCGTTCTGAAGAATTACCAGCCTCGTTTAACACATCAAACAAACAAATTAAATGTTATATTTGTGGTAAAGTTGGACATAAAGCTAACAAGTGTTACAACAAGAAAAAATTCAAACGTCAAACGAATCAAGCTGGATCTTCAAACAATAGAAACACAAACAATGGTGATGTCAGTAATTCAAGGTCATTTGTCATGAATGTAGTAAAAGAGGAAGATGAAGTGGATCATGAATATTGTGCTATAATTGATTCTGGTTGCACTGATCATATAATTAATGATGCAAATATGATTGAATATAATAAAAACTTGTATGCAAATTGTTCGATCAACGTCGCCAAAGAAGGAGAGACAATGAATGCCTCGAAAGCAGGAAATTTGTCAATAAATACGGTTGTTGATGGGCGGGAGATGACAGGAACATTGCATGACGTGTTGTTAGTTGAAAGTGCAAGACTCAATTTAATTTCAGTGAGTCAAATTGATAAGAAAGGAGGTAAAGTCGTATTTGAAAACGGGAAAGCAACAATTTTCATGAATAATAATGTGATTGGCACTGGAAAGTTACAAAATGGTTTGTACTGGTATAAATTTGATGTCAATCATGGAGCACATGCAAATATTTCGATTACAAGTGAAATGGACTTGTGGCATAAACGACTTGGACACCTAAATTATGGTGGATTAACGAAAATGTTCAAAAGTCACATGGTCAGTGGTGTACCAACGAAAATTAACAGTGATAAAAATTTTTGTGAAACGTGTGTTGTAGCAAAACAGTCCCGTAATCCGTTTGATGGCACACGTACAAGAGCGAAACGACCTTTAGAATTGATTCATTCAGATGTGTGTGGTCCTTCTGAAAATGATGGTCACGATGGTTCAAGATACTTCGTTACGTTTATAGATGACTGGTCACATATGGTGGTAGCTTATGCAATCAAGAAAAAGAGTGAAGTTTTAGACTGCTTTAAACAGTATAAAGCCATGTCCGAAGCCCACCACAGTAATTTCAAAGTAAGCCGTCTAAGGTGCGATAATGGAGGAGAATATTCCTCAAATGAATTCAAGAAATTTTGCAAAGAGCATGGAGTTTGTCTAGAGTACACAACAGCATACACTCCTCAGTTAAATGGTGTAGCCGAGCGTATGAATCGTACATTGGTTGAAAAAGGTAGATCACTCCTACATGGTGCCAACCTTCCCAAGTATTTATGGAATGAAGCAGTATTCACAGCAGTTTATTTGACCAACCGTAGTATAACGAATGCAGTGATGAATAAAACCCCTTACGAAATGTGGTACAAGTCAAAGCCAGATATTGGACACTTGAGAATTTTTGGATCAAACGCCTTTGTTTTCGTTCCTCAAGAGAAAAGAACCAAATTTGATGATAAAAGTTACAAATGTGTTCTTGTAGGATATGGTCCTAATGGTTATCGTCTGTGGAATCCTGAACAACAGTCAATTGTTTACTCTCGTGATGTAAAGTTCAATGAAAGTGTTGTTGGAGTGGAGCAAACTGTTTACGAAGATTTTAGTGAAGATGGAATGGTCTCGAATGATGACACGATGAATGTAAGTAAAATAAAAAGTCCCTTTTCAGTGCCTCGTGTCAAAGCGCCAAGTACAAGTACGCCACATACAGTATCAAGGCCATCGCCAAATGTCGTTACACCAATCAATCGTACAGTTGTTGAAAGAAATCAGACAGTAGATGTATTTGAAACTCCCAATGTAGTGAATGAAGTTCCACAAAGTACTCGTCCCAAGCGAAATGTAAGACGACCACTAAGATATGATGAATATGAGACAGATTATGATATTCATTGTGCTTATAACTTGATTAATGACACTCCTGTCAGTTATAATGATATAATGGGTCGTGATGATGAAAAACAGTGGGTAGAAGCCGTAAATGATGAAATTAAGTCGTTAAATGAAAATAGAACCTGGATCGTAGTCAAAAATCCTGGAAACGTGAAACTTCTTGGTAGTAGATGGATTTTCAAGAAGAAATCAGATACAAAATATAAAGCCCGTCTTGTAGCAAAAGGTTACATGCAAAAGGCAGAAATTGACTATTCTGAAACTTACTCGCCTGTTGCAAGATTACCAACTATTCGTTTACTCCTTGCAATTGGAATACAATTTGATATGGAATTTTGTCACATGGACGTAAAAACAGCTTTTTTACATGGTATCATTGAAGAAAATATCTATCTGAAACCTCCTGAAGGTATAGTTGTACCAGAAGATCACGTCTTGAAGTTACAAAAATCACTTTATGGTCTAAAGCAAAGCCCTCGTTGTTGGAATAATCGATTTGACAATTTTATAACCTCCATAGGTTTTACAAGATCTAAAGCAGACTATTGTTTATACGTGAAAATTTCAGGAGAAATTCGTATTTATCTTGTATTATATGTAGATGATCTCTTGTTATGTAGTAATCATCAAAACACATTAACAACAATCAAGAAACGTCTCGCAACAGAATTTTCAATGAAAGATCTTGGAGAAGTAAAATGTTTCATGGGTATGAACATAGAAATTAACCGTGACAAGAAAATATTAACAATTGATCAACATCAATACATAAACCGTTTATTGGAAAAGTTCAACATGGTTAATTGTAATGGAATTCAAACCCCAATGGAATTGAATTTAAAACTCGTTAAAAATGAAGATGAAAATTTAGTCATCAACAAACCGTATAGAGAAGTAATTGGTAGCCTGATGTATTTAATGTTAGCTTGCAGACCTGATTTATGCTTCTCAATTGGATACCTTAGTAGATTTCAAGAAAAACCGACCGAAGAGCACTGGAATTGTTTGAAACGTGTGTTGCGTTATCTGAAACATACAGAAAATTTAGTACTCACATATTCTAAAGAAGATGATTATCCATTAGTTGGATATGTAGACGCTGATTGGGCAAATGACATAAATGATCGAAAAAGCACAACTGGTTTTTGTTTCAAAGTATTTGGAAACACCATTGTATGGACATCGAAAAAGCAAGGAAGTGTTGCAAAATCCACCTCAGAAGCAGAGTATGTAGCAGCTGCTGAAGCATGCTCGGAAGGAGTATGGATTTCAAAGTTGTTAATGGACTTGGAAATAGATCCAAAACTTCCGTTTGTCTTGTATGAGGACAACAATGGTTGTATCTTTATGTCAACCAATCCAGAAACCAAAAGGACAAAGCACATCGACATCAAGTTCCATTTCTTAAGAGAACTGGTCTGGGACCAGAAAGTCAAATTAATAAAAATTGAATCAAGTCAACAGTTGGCGGACGTACTCACCAAACCCTTAGGTAAGAACTTATTTTGGAAGTTCATTTACCAAGTAGGCTTGTGTCGAGGGGGCGTGTAGATAGGCGACAATCACATTGAATGCGACACAAGACTTTGACGTTTTGTGAAAGCAAAAACACTCACTTCTTCTTAACCTCGAACATGAACACATGTAAAATTTAGATGTAAAATAAAGTTAAATTTATTGTAATTAAAATATATACATAAAATAGTGTTTCTTTTACACGATCTTCCACGTGCCAGCGGATCTTCTAATAAATATAATCCGTCTTTCACAGGTTAGTTTCCACACGATCTTCCACGTGCCAGCGGATCTTCTAATAAATATAATCCGTCTTTCACAAGCACGAAGTACAGCAATTCAATTGCCTATAGTAAAAAGTTAAATCTCTGTGTTCCAATTCCAGGGTTTGGTGGTCAAATGATTTTTATTTATTCTAAATTCTATTAATCTTTCTGGATATATTTGTATCTTGATTATTATAATTTATGGACAACAATGAAATTTTACTATTTTATTATTATTTTTTTACTAAACGTTAATAATTTTATCTATTAATTTTTTTTTCTATTACAAAGATGATTTTTTTTTGTATTTTAGTACATTAATTAATTAATCGACATTCTTTTGTTGAATTTCTTATCATACTTAAAACGTTAAAGTAGATCATAAACGGCATTGAATTATTAAAATATTTTTTGATCACATTTCTTATTTCTAGCTATTGAGATTAATGTATTCAAAAGTACGAATTTTTATAATTTCACGAAATTTTTATATATTGATGATACTTATGATAAATCTGCAATACATTTTTAAAGTTCTTTGGGTTTTTTTGATAATAAAATCTTAAAAAGAAATTTCGTTTTCAAATTTAAAATGCATTTTTCGGAACAATAACAAAGCATTGATTTATTTGATCTTTAAATTTTTTCCGTTTATTTCTATAAATTCTTTAACATGTACCATTTTTAATTCAAACTAGATTATCTTCTGATGGGATTATGATTCTGATGGGTGGAAGTGACTTACCTTTGAAATTTTTTTCAATTTTTAATGGCAAGTCACCTCCACCAAAATCATGAAACTTTATGTTTTGTCATGTCAAATAATACAGTGTTTTTTTTTAAGTGAATATTTGAATATTAAAAAAATTAAATTCAATGTTATAACTTTTAAAGGTTGCTATGAAAGGAATTTTTCTTTGTAAAACTTAAAATGTTATTTTTATTGTAAAATATAATTTATTAAGATTTTTTTTGTATTATTTTGAGAATTTTAAAGTTTACATACAAAAAGTTTAACTTTTATTTGCAAATCTGTCTCAATTGTTTTTTTTTTATTATTATTATATTTTTTTTTATCACTACTACCGAAACACAATCTTTTTTACTTAGTTTTGTAAATGATTTTTTTTTATTTTACTATTTAATTTTGTACTTTTTATTTGATTTTCATCAAATTTTATTGATTTTTTTCACGTTTTTTTATTTTTTTTTATCTTAATTTTTATTTATTATTATTTATGAATTAAATTGTAAAATAATGCAATACAATGATACTTTTAATAATAGAGAGTTTTTTTTTAATTAAAACTATTTATTAATATTTATGATGAAAAGTTTACGATAAGAATGATACGACATCAAAATAAATTTTATAATTAAGAATCATGCGATTTTATCATTAAAAACGCTTACTTTTATTTGTTTTAAGAACTTCTCTTCTTGACACTTTTAAAAGATGTATTTTTTTATTAAATAACAAACACTTTCACATTGATCAACTTTTTTTTCTTTTTTGGTGCACTTTTATTGTTTTAAGATAGCTTATTATATAATTCATGTAGTCTTTTTTTTTAATTTTCGCTTGGTTATAATTGTGCTGAAAAATTATTATTAAAGTTTTTTTTTATTCATTTATTTTCATAGTTTTGACAAACATTTAAACGATTATTTTATTAACACTGTTCACAAACTGCTACTACTGGTGATGTTGGCCAATCTTCTTCTCCATCTTCGGAGCTTACACTTCCCGTACGTAAACGTAAATTATTATTATTATTTGTAGCATTGTGTTCCTCAATTGTTGGTAAGTATGAGGTCAATTTGTCAGTAGGTCTTAAGACACGTAAAGTTCTTGATGATAATTTCCACACCAAACGTTGTTTGTAGGGCATTTTGTGTTGCCCATTATATTGAGACAGAATTTTTGCCACAGTACTGTGACTGTGAAAGAAACTGCTATCTGGAATCTGATAAATAAATAAACGTTTTAATTAAACAATATTTAACATAACTTTTTTAGAGAACTTACTCTGCAAAGACGTTGCATTTCAATTGCATAATCAACAAGTCCATGAATTTGTTGATTTACATTTGATTGATTTGATACTTGTGCGTCCATTTGAGTACAAATCAGCACCAAAGCTAATTCAGAGGCTCGAATACTGGCACAACTAGCATCACATGCCAAAATCTCCAAGCGCATCTCCAAATCAGATAGCGAAATTGCGTTGTAAAATTCACTGATATTCAAATGCTCAGCAGCATTTTTAAAGATGAAATAGAAAAGTCGAACGAATTGTAATGCGGTGATTGTTGTTGAGTTCATTTGAACGCCCAACTTATTAGCAATTATATCAGCCATTCTTTCCAAATCACGTGAAGTACAACGACACTGAAATTATAAAAATAGATTCATTTTATATTTTGCAATGGTATAAAAAAATAAAATAAATTACTTGTGATATTGCGACAAGATCTTCGGGATCAATGGTAGGCAAGCCTAGTTGTTTAACAGCCAAATGCATCGAACTGACAGAAATGCATGCCATATGTTTTGGACGAACCTTCATTTTAGTCAAAAAACGATCAACGAGATTGATTGCCGTAAACAGTACTTCGTTGGAGAGCTCATACCAGACTTTAAGGCAACGCAAAACATGTGCAGCTCCATCTCGCGTTCCAATTGTTATTTCACCATCCTTTAAAAAAGAAAACAAAATTTAAAATTTAGTGTTTGTTTTAAACTTCATTATAGTTTGTTGAAGTAATATTTACATATCTATGTAGGTCATACTACTAAATGCAAGTCATAAAATGTCTAGTGATAAGACCTTTTCAAATTATATTTTAGATTCATTTAAATAGCTTTGTTCAAGTGTCAATATCTACACTAACGAATTTCACTAAGTAACTGGTCAAATAAACTAAGCAATTAAACTAATTATTAATTATAATTTATTTGATCCATGTATGGTTTGAAGCCAAGTGTGAAGATTTCAATTTAAAGAAAAATTTCGTTTAATCAAAATTTTTGTAATTTTACGCTTTCCAAAAACAATTAATTTGATTTAACGTAACCGATGCGTTTTGAAAGAATGATAATGTAAGATTCTGGAGCCCGAATTTAGAGACCAATCCAAAGTCAAAGTGAAATCTTCTTTTTTTAAAACTAAACTGTGCTCCAACGGGACAGTTATCGATGACGATCTCAAAGTGTCAGTAACATTTTTATAATTCCGTTAAATTCCGTTCAATAAAATGTTTTTTCCTTACATATGAAAAAAAGTCAAACATGTGTTGGATAAGTGATCACATTTCAGTTACAAATGTTATTTATCAGATAAACCAATATGACGTACAAAAAATGTCTGTGAAACCTGACAAAACAAAAAAAAATACTTTGTTCACAATAAATAAACTAAAACATAATCATCACAAAGTATAATCTACTTAATATTTATGACAAATGACCATCAACTTTGTCTAAATTCTTTACTTTTACTTGCAAATTTAGACACATAGTCTGGCCTTAATGATAATTATCAATTTTGTTTTTTTTTTAAATTCGATATGACCGATAATTCTTTGTTAATGACCTGACTCATTCACAGCAGTTTGGTCATTTGATTTTTTTAATTCATTCAATTTTTATCAAATGAATTTTAAAAACAAAATCGAATGAAGCAGTTTTTGCGACACAAAGAAGTCTTAGTATGCCATTGACCTTGAATTTAACTGAAATAATTGATAACGAACACCAGGAAAATGTTTGAGATTTGCAAAGTTATTAAAAATGTGTGTGTTTTTCTTGTATTTTTTTTTTTTAAATATAATTCTAGTAAAATCTTGCAATAAAATACTGCAAACCATAACATAAGCTTTTTTGACGTACAATTATTGTAATGAGTGTAATTTAATTTTCTTTATCAACTTATAATGAACTTTATCAAATTAATTAAAAAACCATATCAGTGTCAAAAACCTTTAAGAAATATCATATGTTCATTTAAATTTAATTGGATGTTGTAAACAAACAAATATATTCAAAAATTGTAAGGTATGAACTCAAGGTCATTTATTTTTATTTTATTTAAAGATTTCTTCTTCTGAATTGTACAAATGTAAGTGTCTGATTTATATAATAAAAATTAAATGAAATAGCTGTATTCTTTTTATAAAAAAAAAGATACTTTATTACAAAGTATCTTTTTTAAGGACCTTCGAATAAAAATTTATTTAATATATAAATGAAACAGTAATTAATTCAATGTTCAATGTAGTTTCTTGATTGTCAGTGGTTTCATTTAATAAAAATGTAGTGCGTAATAGCATCGTCATTGTTGATCAGCAAAACAAAACAAAAACTACTAACACATATGCAAAGTATTTGTTGTTGATCAACTTTTAAATTTTGAAAATCGAGAAATTTCGCCAAACAAAAATTTTCGTTTACAGTTTCAAATGAAATTAGAAATTAATAATTTGTTATTGTTTTGATCAATATAACTTACAAAAACAAAAACAAACATCTTCATTCAAAATTTTTTTGATATTTTTTCGAGCTTGCATAAAAAAACAAGTATGAGGTCATACTTTATTTCAAATTATTAACGTTATAAATATTTTTTACGAAATATGTTTAAATGACCTCAATAAAAAATATATAACCAATGGATGAAAATGAAGGTGTATTCAATTTGTAAAATAAAATAATTGAATTTTTGGCTTACAAAGAAAGATTTTGTGTTCTATCAGCTGTTTTTTAAAAATAACATTTTGGTAGTTTCAAAAATATTATGTAGCTCGGATTTAGAAAAAAAACTGATGGTCAAGGTGAAAAAGAACATTTTTTTTACGTATTCAACTAATCCATCTACATATATAAATCAAACGCGCAAAGTTTTTTTTTGTTATTTCAGGTTTTTTTTTATGTATGTTTCACTTCATGTGTGCACGTGCCAAAACAAAATTCGTCATTTAATTTTTAAAAAACTTTACATTTCAGGTTGTGTCAAGATTGATTGATTCTAGATTTTTTTCGTGTACATTAAGCATAAAAATTGATATGATTTACTTACTTGTGAATCTTGAGGTAAGTATAAACTTGGCTGAAATTTAGGTTCCAATGAAAGTGCTTCGTGTAACCTGGTGAAAAGTTCTTCAGTTGAAAGAGTCGGTTCTTCGATCATATTGGATGTTGGATGCTGATTATTGTTATGCGATAATGATGATGATGATGATTGTTGTTGGTCCATTGGTTCAGCATCCGGTGTAGTAAGCCGACCCCCCAAAATGCTGTGCGCATCCAGCATATTGTTGTTGACGGTCCTGTTGTCGTATGACATACTGAGGGTGGCCTATTACCTGTTTTTACAAATGCGTGTAATTAAAGTTTAGAAATTGATTGTTGTTGTTTCTTTAACAAATAATTTGACCCTGAGAGATGAGATGACCTTCAGTCCTAGTTATGTGTGTATTTATCCCAATGTGGAAATTTATCCCCCCAATTATTTCAGTACACACTGGTTTAAATTAAATTAAACCTTAGTACTGTCTTTATTAATTGATATGATATATCAATAATATAGAAAGCTAAATTAATTTAGCTTGAACCCTATAACTGAGTTTACTGTAAAGGGGAGATTTATTTATTATTATATAATATTATTATTTGAGTACACAACGGTCAAGAGACCTTCGTACTATTTATGATTGCTTTTTGTATATTGAATATACAAGCAAACTTTTTAATAATAGTAAATAGCTTCTGTAATAATGAAAAAAAAAGATAAAATGTTTTAATTAATGAGTTAAAAAAAATCTTAAAGATCGAAAGTAACAGGTCATAGTTAAAAATCTTGCAACAAGTGTATCCAAGTCCCTTATATCGATTCTTAAATAACTATTCTTATATAAGTAATTCTTTGGCATCGAAAACTTTGCGGAAATTAATATATTAATGCACTTATTCATCTGTTTATTTGAAATAATTAATATTAAAAACTTTTACGATGTAAAAAGTTTGTATACACGACAAATGAAGCTTTGTTTATATTGAATTGCATCATCCAATTTGAAAATTTCTTCTATATTTTTCTATCTCAAATTATTTTTTCAAGAAACGACTTTCATAATAAAAATTAGTTAGTAAAAATTTCCAATAACATACCAGTCACAACTCAATAAGGAACATTTTAAATTAAGACGCTTTATATATCAGCTACCATTATGGCGGAGCATCGTAATGCTTTGTTTCATATTATAAAAATTAATATTTATACATTTTCTTTATGTTTAAAATTAAATTAAAAATCACAAAAATTGCCTGAGATCAATTAGAAAACTCAATTTCACTTTTAATTTAATTATTGCATTTGAATACACAATTTTTGTAAAGCTTTGTTTGTAATATTTGTAATTTTTTCACTTAAAAGATTTCTATTTTGACACTATTGTTACTTTTACGAGTTTCAACATTCAATGACTGTACGTTAATGTTCTGCCTTGTTATGAGTACTACATCTTTTGTTGCTTGTTGTATTCATTATTAAATTTCGTATATGTACGAGTCTGTGTCAGTGTGTGTGTAGTAACGAGTAAATAGAAATCGTTGAAAATGAAGAAATTGTTGCATCTGTATTGGTTCATATTTATGTGTTGGAAACGAAGAGACTTTGAACATTATTAGGGGTATTCAGATTTTATTTACATTTCAAATAAAATCAAAAATTTATTAATCGATGAAGTAAAATATCAGAAGTGTCCGTTTAGCACCCGTTTAACTCTTTGACGTCAAAGTTTTAACCGTTAGAAATTTTTGAAAATTGTGTTCCAGAAGTTGTAGATTAAGTGAAAAGAAAATACTTCTATTTTGAAGAAAAAATTGAGTTTGATATAAAAGTTTTATTTTATTTAATGATTTGCGCGATAATTTTATTTATAAAATGTCAGATTTTGAATATTTTGTAAAATTTTTAGTGGAATCGTTTACTTCTTTCTTTTGGTTTCTCAATATCTAAGTTGCAAATCATTTCCAATAAATTTTTATGAAACATAAGTGATGGTACACATGTGTACCACGGGACGTCAGGGAGTTAAATGTATTTAACCTTCATCCTGTCATCAGTTGATAGCTCAGATCGTTTTTAGGGGATTTAAAATTCGAAAAGGTCGAATGAAACATACTCAGATGACAATGTCTTGTATATTGAAGCACGAGTCAAATAAGAAAAATAACGGCTAAAAATTTATTTTATTGTGTTTCAGGGACTAAGAAGCCCCTGGACAGGATGAAGGTTAATTTAAGCTGTGTAAATCGTTTAATGTGAATTATGAAAACCCTATATAAATTAACCCATCAAAAATGAAAGAAAGTTTTACATTTCAATACAATATTGGAAAATCAGAATATCGAGCATTCCAGTAAGATTATGAGTAAGAATTGTTTCTAAATTGTCTGGAAATTTAATTGTTAACCCTCCAAATTTAAAAATATACAGTTATTGCTCTCAAAATGAAATAAAAATAAATAAACAGTTAGAATTTTATTATGATGTAAAATAAAATTCATGAAGTGGAGTGTTGTGTATTGTCAATTCATGTTTCAACATGATTATCAGAGAATATACAATTCAAACGTTTTTTATGTGAACATCGTATACGTTACAATTTTAATATTATTTTAATACGTTAGATTACTGTTAATACAATAAAATTTAAATTGTTTAACATGCATTTTAATAGATAAAAAATCATTTTAATTATCTCAGAATAAATTTGTCTCTGGCTTTTGAGGTTGATTTCCCTCTTGTTTTAAGGAGACTCAATGCTTTTGCTTATTTTATTCTGTATTGTCGTGTTAAAGTTTTCTCGCAGAAATTTGCAATGTATTCAGAAAACTTCTGGAAAATTTAATCTACAAATTTTTTTTAAATATATGAATTTATTTATCGAAAACTCTTTTATTCCAGGAAACAAACTTAGAATATTCGTTTTGATCAAAATAATATAAAACAAAAGAAAAACAAATAAATTTCTTACAAAAATTTTTAATAATATTAAAGTAAAATGTTTTCAAGATGGCGTCAGCCTTGCCATAAATTTTATTCTTATTTTTCACGATTTCTCTCATTTCAAACTTTTGTTCTTTATTAGTTTCAGTTAGCTTTTTGTTTAATGTAAATATTGCTTACCCGGAATGCCTTTTTTAATGGATTTATCTTCCTTTTTATAAGTTGGACAGCGAAAACGAAAATCAAGGGTTTTTTTAACAAATTAAATAATTGTAATGTTAGGCTGAAACAATTTTGTTCAATGTTTCACTGTTTTTCTTACATCTTTCGTTTATTCATTTCAGATTTATATATTTAGTCAAACCATATGATTATCGAAAATTTATGGATAGAATAAAAGTATAAAAAAAAATTGATATCCATTAAACATGTTTAATTATTTTAAGGGTTAATCAAAGTCATAGATGGTTACCCGTAATGTTTGTTTTTTGATTACTAGACAATCAAGGGAATTGTAACAGCCTTTGTTAGGGTAGCAAATTTGAAAGAAGAAAAGTAACCGTTTTCCTATTCGTTGAGAAATATTTATCGAATAGTGTTGTAAGTTCAAAAAAAATATTCGTTAGAAAATACTAAATATTTTATTAACGTTATTCGTATTATTTTAACAATTATCAATAATGAAAGTTAAATTTTATTTTTTTCTACATTTCCCTCTTCAATTTCTTCTTGAGAGTCATCTTCCTCCTCTTCATCATCTTCTTGACTGTCATAACTCTCTGAATCAGAATCTTCATCTTGGTTCTCTTCTGATGCATCGTAATTACCATAACTTCCATAGTAATAACCACCACTGGCGCCAGCCTCGTCGTCGTCATCACTGTAGTTATCAACACCTTGTCGACCAAACTTATGACTTCGAGTAGACATAGATAAATCTTTTGTTTGTGACGTCTCAAACCCACATTTAGGACAGGGTGGCGATTTGTTCTTATCATATTTGAATCCTTTTCGTTTAATATGTTCATCACAATAACATACTTTACATCGTAAACATGAATATTGCCCAAGTTTATTACATGATTTACACTTGTAATCCTCACTTTCTAACACTTGACATGATGCTTGATGTTCAAACTGATCATCCTCACATAAAAATGAATTGCAGAAACAACATTTGAAAACACGTCCACCATGACTCCAGACGTCACGTTCACATTCGATACAGACCGCATCTCTCAATGGACACGCACATGCATGGGATTGTAAGCATTTGCGACCATGACATACCCAGGCCTCACAGAAATCACAGATAGCTCCTAAGATTGAAATAATTCACTTTAATAATCAACATTTGTATCAATATACAAAAAAAAGGATTTGAATAACGTACCTACCATTCCGAGACCGGTAACGAAAGTACCAGCGTGGCGAACTAAACAGTCACCTCCTTTAGCCATACATTTTATTTTTCCACAATTGGCACAAATTGGCAATTTTTGAACAGATTGACAAAAATAACAAAATGCTCTTGATTTTTGCTTTCTCTGGCATTTATCACACTCCATTGTTGCATTGCATGGGTGTTCTGCCACATCAGCTTCTCTGTTTCGTATTTCCTTTTGTCGTAATTTTTGCTTTTCAGCCTTTTTACGTTGTCCTGTCTTTTTTTTAGGCATTTTTAAAAAGTTATGTGGATTTTACTAAACTAGTTTCATGCAATTTCACATGTAATCATAGGTAGAGTTGTAAATACTCATTCTAAAGTAATTGATTAATTCAAATTTTTCTTTAAACTATTTTCCGTTACACCTTTTGAATATATTTTTGTAGCAGTTTGCTATGTTTAGATTCAAATAAATATTTTTGAGTACAAAATGATTGAAATGAAATAAACAAACGTTTTATTACTTTCATAAATCACTCATGACAAAAACTTTATTCCAAAAATTCCAGATTTTACTGAAGCCAGTATTCGCTCATTTGAATAAATAAATTATTTTAATTCTTTGATATTTTAGTTTGTTTAAAATAATATTTGAATCTGTTTTTATTAAGTTGAACAAAAAATAAAGTTTGTATTCAAATAAAATATACTTATTTGTCAAAGCCCAATAATTTTAACTGATCATATCATTTTACCTGTAAAAATTTCGTTAAACTGTGTCATGTTACTGTTAAAATCAGGAAATAATAATTGAAGTTAAAATATTTCAACATCATTTGTATACATTAAAATTATACTATAAACAGAAATTATTATGAAAATATTTCCAAGCTTTATAAAATTTTTATTATCAACAATTTTTTTTTAATTTCTTTATAAAAGAATAAGAGGCCAAATAGGTCATGCCTTCCATCCATCGTCAAAAGACCATTATAAATTAGATAACAATACAGACAAAAATAAACAATAAAAAAAAATATAAGATTGAAACAAATTTAATTTCTTGATAACTTAATTTGCGTGAGAAATTGGTCGGATTCGAGTCATACCAGTCTAATTTAATTAAGCAATTTGGATTATGAATGAAATGAAAAGAAGAAAGAAATCAAAATCTTCACTCAATTAAATAGTTTATCAGACAACATACTCATTGTTATCTGATTGTATATGACTTTAAGTTTCACATATTCACATTTACAAAATCAATTAAATGTTAACCTTTCGGTTATCATCTTTTGACCCTTAAATTTTTGATAGACCCGTATCTTGTTAGAGTGTTGACAAGTGCCCTACAACATTAAAATAAGAAATAAAAAGAAATACATCAATTATAGTAGTTATGCACTTTATTCATATTACTTTTTATATATAGATTTATATCAGATAAAATACCACAATTATAAAAAATTAAAGGAACTTATTCTTAAATTTAGATTTTTATTAAATGCATATTTATTTAAGATTAATTTTGGAATATCAGTACGTCTTGAGATAGTTTTTTTTAAACCTGAGATATCATCAAACTATTCGATATAATTTTCTTAGTCAACGATTACGAATACTATATGATTAAGATAATCATCGACTATTTTTAAATATTTTGAATGTAAAGCTCAGCTTATATAATAAATTTAATCAAAATGATACAAATCACTTAAATTATCATTCACTCGAATATTAAATTGTTTATAAAAATTATCAATTGTGGAATATTGAATTTAAATGTGCATATTTTTGTAAATATTAAATGTGATGCAAAATATATATGTAAAAAATACATAGACTTATCTCTGGCTACCTATCAAAGTTATTTTAAACACAAAAAAATTCCAATGCATTTTCTATGAGAAGCTATACTATAAGTGCAAAGAATTTTTTGGTGAAGTCCGAATTTAGGCAGCAAGTTTATAGGTACGAGTGCAAACCACATTATTAACAGTCATAACTGCAGTCATTTCGTCTTCTTTAAATTCACGGACAATTTGTGTTGGTTTGTCTCCTTTTTGGTCATGCACCAACTTATTTTCACCTTCAAATGTGCAAACAGATTTTACCTTGCGTCCATCGACGGTTTCTTCGTCAAATTCTTCTCCTATGATAAGATTAGCTTTTAATTTAAGTTTTTCATTTGCATTAATTCAAATATTTACCAGGTTTAAATTTGATTGAAGTGTTTTTGAAAGTTGAGAGGGTATTCAATGTAAATGACCCGTCATCGTTTTTTACCAATTCGACAGTCGGATAAGTGCTGTTTCCAACTTTGCGAGTCAAGAAACCCACGCCTAATTCTTTCATGTATTCTTCAAAATTTGAACTATCAGATAATTTATATTTTTTTCCTTCCCAAACTGCCATTATTACTGATTAATTTTAGTTATTTTCACTTCAATTTACTTGTTGATATTGTAAAAAATATTTAAAAATTTTTATGCAGCAAAAACGTGTTCTTACCAAGTGATGGACAAATGTAAAATGGAGATAGAAAATTTTGAGAAAAATCTATAATGTATTTACCGGCTACGTATATGCATGCGTAAATCAAGATATGAGTACACACAGTACATAATGCACAGCTAACAATTTTACACACACACATTCATAAAAAAATATGAATGAAAAGTCGGGTACCCAACAAATGAAAGGAAATTCAAATTTTAAAGACGTTATTTGAAAGGCGACAATGCATTGCATTGCATGTTGAATTAAATATTAAAAATGGAAAAAGATTAATTTTATAAGAAAACCAATTATTTGAAGTGATTATGACAAATTCTAAACATTTTATTATATGAAATTAAATTTTCATGGAGACATCAACAAAACTAATCAAAACTAAATAAAATAGAGGCACTAGTGTATGTATAACACAATCGAATGAAAACAACTCCGTGTTATAACTGTCAAATATGAGAGTGATTGGAAATTCCACTATTACAAATTGAAAAGGAAAAAAACGTATATTTAGTAAATAATATTGCATTTAATAACAAAAAATAATTCCAAATTTGCAACATTTTACTCCTCGTTAAATTTAATCAAAACATAAAATATATTCGACTTATGAAAAGTTTGATTTGACGAGAAAAAGAACCACGTACCTGGTTAACAAGCACGTCACTAAACAAGATCAAAAATTTCAGTTTCAAATCTAAAGATAAACTTTAACAAATATGTCGACATTAAATAGTCCTGCTGTAACAGATACTTCAGATACGTCTGTGTATAATTCAGCTTTAGATACGACATTAAATAAAACAGGTAATAAATTCCTGAAATCGACAAATTTTTCATCCATTGCTTAATCAATATTCATTTTTTTTGTTAAAGATCCAGAAAACAGTTCTGTTATTGACCTTTCATCATTTAAATCAGATTTAGATACATCAGGAAGTACTATCAATGATGATATACTTGCATCTGATAACAGTTCCGTGAGTGACAATCTTCTACAATCATTGTCTGGATCAAAGACCACTAATCAAGGTCAAAGAGAAAATGTTTACGATGTGTCTGTGTCTTCAAATAGCAGTAAAAATTCAAAAAAAGTTAATCGAAGTCTATTCAATGATACGGAACAAGCTCATGATTATGGTAATTTTTAATTTGTTATATATTTATAAACAAAAATTAATATTATTTTTTCTTTCAGAGCAACAGGGAGACATTGAATCAGAACAGGACAAAATCAAAATTTATAGTAATATAGAAGAATTTGAAAAAAATCTACCAGAAACTGTTACAATGTTAACTTCTGACTGTGGCAGTAAGGTGTATTTAGTAGGCACTGCACATTTCAGTGAAAAATCAAAGAACGACGTGTCATTTGTTATCAGAAATGTCCAGCCTGATGTTGTAATGGTAGAATTGTGTCCATCAAGAGTACATATACTACGACATGATGAAAAAACTTTGCTGGAAGAAGCGAAAGATATAAATTTGACAAAGGTTTTTTTTGTCTTGTTATATTTGAGTTCATTTTTTATTATTTTCTATTAAAATTTTATAGATACGCAACATAATCAATACAAATGGTTTAATTAATGGTGTATTTTACATTCTCTTGCTAAACATGAGTGCGAAAATAACAAAAGAATTAGGAATGGCGCCCGGAGGAGAATTTCGACGAGCCGTCAATGAAGTAAATCAATTAGACCACTGTATGGTTCACTTGGGAGACCGTCCAATAGCAATTACACTTAAGCGTGCTCTTCATGGATTATCACTTTTCCAAACACTTAAACTAGTATGGAAACTCATTACTTTTGATGAAGAAATAACTACAGAAGAAGTGGAGCAATGTAAACAAAAAGATTTGTTGGAAGAACTTATGAAAGAAATGGCCGGTGAATTTCCTGCTTTTGGGGATGTTTTTGTTAAAGAACGTGACCTTTTCCTATGTCACTCACTTCAAGTTGCTGCCTTGCCTCAGCATGGTAGGCCGACAAAAGTCGTTGGTATCGTTGGAATCGGACATGCTGAAGGAATATCAAAAAATTGGGGCACAGTTGATCAAAAACAAATACAGGAAATTTTAACCATACCTCCAGCTAGTTTAAGCAATAGAATTTTCAAAATAACAATTAAATATGGAACTTTATCTCTTATTGGATATGGTCTATTCAAATTAATAAAACCCAGGGTTCAAGGAATATTTTAACACATCGAATTTAACGAATTATTTAAGTTGTTAAATTTTCAATCATGAGTAGATATCAAAATTTGACGTACAAACTTCATAATTTTTCCTATAAACATTTTATTTAATAATCAATCAAAATATTTGTTTTTCAAAGATATATTTGTATTTTATATCACAAAAATAAATGTAATTAAAATCAAACGGCACCAATTATTGAATGAGAAGTTCATAGAATAATAAGAACAAATAACAATGTGATTCCATTTTGATTATAAAATTTTAATAGAATATATAAAGTTATATCTGTTGGGTTTAAATCTTAAAAAAAGTATAAAAAATAAAAATAAATCCTTAGGAACCTTTATAGAAGAAAACATTATTTTTTTATTTCACAAATATTTTATTTATCAATATCCATAGAACGGTACTTATTTAAATTTCAATATTCAATCACAATATTTTTTTTTCTACTAGCACTTAGATTTCATTCATCGGTTTATAAAATCCTGTTTTTTCATATTTATTTGTTCTTGCATTCACGCATATTTAATAAAATAGATAAGGCCAATACTTTGTGTATGAGATCAATTAAAAGGAAAACCGGTATGACGATCAAATCTAAAATATTTGGACAAATAATTGTTCAGTTAGTAATGAAGAGTGACTTGAAGAAGACGTCTATACAATATACTTTTTAAAATGACAACATCTTTTGTATTAAGTATTTTGTTGTTTTTAGCCATAGAAATCATTGAACCTCGACCAGGTTTGTTTTCCTTTTTCATTATGACTTGACGCGTATATGCATATTAAATTTAAATATTTTAGATATATATTTCCAAGAATCCGATTTAATTTTACCTCAAGGTACTCAAAACTCAGTAAGTATTTTGATTATCATGAATTCTCTTGAATTTCAATGGGTTATCAAAGGTCAGTTAAATGAGTGTTGGGATTCCAATGTTAAGACAGATTATGATTTGTTTATAAATAATCTGAATAATGTTGTTATTTACAGAAAAGAAAACCTATTAGTAAACCAGATATTTGTGGAGACGACGAACTTTTATATCCAGGCGATTTAGATGATGATTGGGTAAGTTGGCTGACAAGTCTGAGACAATTCGTAATTGTACAATTTTTTGTGCATATTCAGATATTTTTTTTTATTACATTGTAGTGAGATTAAATAAAATTTCAAACACTTTCAGGTCTGTGATTGTCGACCATCTTATGTGTACCATCCTGATTACGATAAATGTTTCAATCTTTATCGCCAAGGTCCTTGTCCAAGAAGTGAGATATTAGTTCTAAAAGAAGGATCAAAAACACCTCTTTGTGAAAGAAATAAGTGCCAGAGGAGGAATGAAGTAATGTTTAAAGGACGTTGTTACGCATTAGGACAAAAAGGACCTTGGTATGTATTAATAAAATATTTTATTTTCAATTTAACATTTATTTTTATGGTGTCGTTTTATTTCATAGCACAAATATATTGACTGCTGATGTAGTTGAAGTAAATGAAACAACTTTAGAATTAGGATGCGTGAAAACAAGACAATATGTAACACAATTGAACTCAAGATTTAGTGAGGTGTTGGAATTAAATGGTTGTAAAAAAGGAACTAAAAAGGACCAAAGAATATGTGAAGAAAAAAATGTGGTAGGTTATTAATACTGTCAAACAGCATTTCACGACTTATTTTTGAAAAAAAAAATTATAACTAACTAATTTCAGAAATATTGGATTGCTTCTGAAATTTGCGGTGAACATAAAGCCCTGTACAAAATATCAAATGAAGAGGGACGAATTTGCGATTGTAAACCAGGATACATTTATCATATGGACACAAAAATGTGCTATAAGGCTCATTTAAGAGGTCCTTGCAATGAAGGTCAAGTTTATGTATTGAATGACGATATAGGAGAATGTGTTATGTCCGAATGTATAAACCATAATGAAGTGCCATTTAAAGGAAAGTGTGTTGAATTCGGAAATTCTGAAAATTGGTAAACATGTTTCTTTAAAATTATATTAAAAAAAGTATAATTTAACTTAATGTTTCAGTTCAAATGGACAAATGATTGGAGTTGATCCAGTTACATACGAAATAAAATGCATTTCTCCTCCAGATGACTCAAAACCAGGAATATACATTCCAGATTTGCCAAATTGCCCGAAAGGAAATAAGCGAGATATGAAAAATAAATGTTAGATAGTTGAATTTAAACTTTAAATTTATTTTTGTAATATTTTTTTTTTCACTTTTACCTCTTATTTGCCTTGTCATTTGAAGATTCGTGTTTACTTACTTCATCATCCGCTTGTTCAATGTCATTAATTGACTCTTCACTAACTTCTTGTTTCATTAATTGTGATTCCATATTTGTTATGAAAGAGGATTCTTTGAATCCCTCTAAATTTCGAAAAGTGTTAAATATTGTCAATATTTGGTTGGGACTTAAATCTCCGTATTCAGTGAAAATATTCATATTTGGATAAAAATCGGTCTTGGAAAGTTCATAACAATGTGAACAAAATGATGGTAAGCTGTTATTTCGATGTAAAATATTAGGAAACTCTTGTTGATTATCATTTAGGATTATATCTCTACCTGCAAATGGAATCCAACGCCTATTTATTGAAAAGTAAATAAATGAAAAACAAGAACTTAAATAATGCCAAATTCAAATGCTTACTCAAGTGATGGAACTACCCGATTTTTTCTACTGATTAAATTTTGCTTAGTGAAAAAATTCAATAGATTCATTTGGTCGTGTGGACAAAATTCATAAATGTTTTTTCTAGGCACAATTTTTACCAAATACAATGAATCAGAATCAATGGCTTTAAGCTGATTCAATTTTAAATGCTTTTTAACAATTCTCTTTGCAGGCCATGGAAGAAAATCTTTTCTATTTAGTTTTGTCAGGAGTTGATATTCAAATAGTATTTGGAATAATACCGAAATAGAACGATACATAATATATCCAAGCTTATTTGTTGAGGTTAACAGCTGAAATATTTTTTCAATTAAATACTCTTCTTAAAAAAAATAAATAGGCAAATTCTTACAAAATATAATATCGGTGGAATAACTGCATAAATTTCGTGACGACCACGTGTAAATAACGTTGAATCAGTCAAAATTGAAATAACTAAGTGCTTATAAAATGCTAATGATCCGGTCGCAACAAAAATTCGTGATGAAAAATTTTCTTCCCAGTTCCTTTTTGGAAATATTTCAAGGAGATTTTTTACTCGGTTATTGTTTGTTTGTTTATCAATGTAAGCTAATCTCCACAACCCCACAAAGTCCTCTCTATAACATGGAAATTCCGTAAAAGTATTTTGCAAATTTCTATGCAAAGTATCACTGACTTCTAGTAAATTTATGTTATTCAAACCAAGTTTCTTGAACTCCTTCGTAAGTGTACCAATTCCCGGATTTATTTCCATTATTGGGATATTTGGATCTGCTGACTGTTTCATAATTGATGCAATTTTTTGAGCCGAATCTATGTAAAAAAAACATAAGTTCAAAAGAAATTTAAACAAGTGATTTACTTACCATCTCCTACAAGATAATACACTTCAGAGGGCTTTTGGATTTTTCTAAACAAGCGCTTTGGAAACAGTGTAACCTTTTCTTGTTGTTCTATGGAAAAATAATCTTTAAATTCCTTCGAAATCAAAAATTTTTCATCAGGTTTGAGATCCAATTTTAATCTTTTCGCTGCTAAAGTCTTAGAATATGTTCTGTAAGGAGGAAAACACACCAATTTTTTATATTTACAAAACATTATTAAATTACAAAAATCTATTTGTAAAATTGAATGATAGTTCGAAAAATGTTGTTTTGTTTTTGTTTACATTAGGGGCTGTTAAATAATTTCCAAACTCAATTTTCTTGTAGCCGCCTCGAACGAGTTTATACGTCAACAAGTTTATTTCAATTGAAAAACAAAACAAGTTTGAGAACAAATCATTTTATCAATTTAAATTCCTAATAAACAAGATAGAACTTAAAATGAAAAAAGGAAATTATAAAACAAAGGAAAAGAAAACACAAGGCAATATTAAGGATAATCCGATTCTGGAAGCTTTTTCCAAAATAAGCGAAGAACTCGATGATAAACATGATCGGTAAACTTTCAACTTCAAATTTATCATAAAATATTTTCAATGTCATATTCTGCTTGATTAGGAATGAAAGAATTATAAAACTTTCTAGAGACATTACAATTGAGTCAAAGAGGATTATTTTCTTGTTACATACTGTAGATCCCTTGTAAGTTAAAAGATATATTGCTTTTAATGATATCATATAAAATATGTTGAATTATTTGTAGGAAAAATAACAAAGAAAAAGTGTTGGAAGAAAGCGAAACCCGGCTTAAAAAACTGGCAGACACTAATTTCAAAAACATAGCTGAAGAACTGAAAGGAAAAGATCAATATCAATTCTTGCGCGCTTTCACTTTCGGATTACAAGAATATATTGAAGCTTTTACATTTTATGATTACATCAAGGGGAACAACATGTCTAGTTGGGATGTTATACAAAATAATCTTGTATATGTGGATGAGGATCAACAGGAAATTAAATGTTTAGTACCTAAATTTGAACACATTCTAGGATTAGGTGATCTTACTGGTGAAGTAATGCGTCGTTGTATCAACTCTCTCGGCAGTGGAGATATCGAAGAATGTTTCAATGCATGTAACTTTCTAAAAGAAATCAATACAGGTTTTCTTAGTATCGGACACATTTCGAATCGAGATTTTGGACAGAAAGTTTTCACCCTCAAGCAGAGTGTTCTAAAATGCGAGATGGTCTGTTATAACATAAAAGTGCGAGGAGGTGAGGCAGCGAAATTGGGTGCGTCGGAACATGGATTATTTTCCAGTGTATTAGTGAAAGATGAAGATGAGGGATTTTATTAGTATTTTTCAAATCAATTTTGTACTTTAATTTTTAGATTTACAAAAATAAACAAAATATTCATATGAGCTCATTTTAACAAACATTAATCTTCGTTAGCATCACCGTCATCTAAAATGGCACTATTATCGTCTGAATCTGATTCAATATCATCACTAGACTCATTTGCATCTTGATCAAGATGAAAACTTTCATCGGAGTCACCACTAAAGTCCTCGTCACTTTGTTCATCTTCATCTTGTTCTTCTATTGCGTTTTCAATATTTTCAATTTTTACAGTTCTATTTACTGTTGGACGAGTTGTTCTTAAATTGTTTGAGGATGACGATGGCACATTTGAATTATTATTGGAACTTTGTACTTGTGTCGCTAGAACAATAAGTACACAAAGCTAAGGTTATTGTTAGATTTATAAATTTAATAAAAAAAAACGTAAAATTATAAAATCATAAAATAATGATGGTAAACAAATTTCAAATCCAATTTAATTCCCATCATTGTTTTATGATTTTAATTTTAACTTACTAGATGTAGGATGCGAATATTCAATGAAATGATCAGGATTTCTTCGATAACATCTGTTGCCATAGGGACATGGAGGTGTTCCTGGTGGAGCAGGAGGATAATCTGGCCTTCGATAATCAACATCGCCAGGATGAGCTTGTTCACGACGATGTTCCAAGTTTCTTCTATAGCAACCAACACCATATTCACATGATTCTCGTTCATCGGTCGGTTCTTCCTTTTTGACAGTTAATAAAGTCGGACATGCTTCCGTTGGAATTTGATTGGATGAGCTCTATAAAAGAAATGGATTTGAATGAGCTTAATGAAAAACTCTTAACATTATATCAATTTACTGCAACATTGTTTTCACTATTATTTGGTTCACTTGCTTCATTACAAACTTTTTGTCTTTTTGAACTAGCCGTGTCTGCGTTTCCTTGACTTTCATTCAGTCGTTTTTCTGCTGCTGATTCTAAACTATTCATTAGCAGAAAAGGTCCTGATTCTAAATTATTCGGAACATCCGTTAACGAGGGAGGTCTTTGGATACTACAATCAGGTGTAGGAATTATAATTAAATTGTCCTGTAAAGATTGGCTGTGTTCCGGAGTTTCTGCATTGTCAGTTGTCCGTCCATTTGATACTTGTGGTAAAATTTCATCAAAATTTTGAGAGTTGTTTAATTCTGCTACAGGGCGAATTCGTAAAAATATATTGTCATTAAGTGTTTTTTTCACTACAACTTTGTACCAAAATGTATTAGGCAGAAACCCAAATTGATCATCATGTTTCAGTGATATTTCACTGTCCTTAACTAAGAGTGATACGTTATTACTTCCATTTATTTTATAAAATATAGGATTTGTGTGTGTCTGTAAAAAAAATTACTAATTAAAATATAAAAGAAGTCATATAATTTTCAATTTGAAATTACTGCTTTTAAAACAACAACTTCTGAATTTTCCGCACTATGTGATAGCAGTCCATGGGCTCGCGATATTCTAGGATCATCACACTAAAATAAATAAACATTGTACATTAATTACAAATTCTCATCCATGAAAAGAGCTTATACCTTTATCATTGTACAATTCCGACCAAGAACAATTTTTTGATGTGTTATATCCACTTCTTTATGTTGACCGGTCTCAGAAGATTCTGTGACACAAACTAGAAACACTTTCATTTTAAAGGCACAATCGAATATTTATTTGGTATTTATGGCATTTGTGTATTACGCATTATTGTATTTGCGCCATTTCGTTATCCACTTTTGTTATAAACAATCGTATGTTTTTTATTTGTTTATTCGATGATAATTCAAAAAACCTGCAAATGTTATTGACAGTCGGTGTTTTAGGAGATTAAGATGTTTTCTCTCTCTATTAATTTTAGACTCGAATATAGTACTTTTTTAATGGTAAATATCTTGAAATGAAATTATGATTTTATAAAATTTCAAATGTTTTAAATTGATGATAAAAACAATTGTAGAGGGAAAGCTGTCAAGAAAATGTCATTTTTAGGAAATGTCAAATTTATGTCAGTGATTTAAAAATAAATTGTACGTGGCTTGAAAATTCTTCAATTTCAATCTCTATCTTTTCGTATAAATTTAACACAATTTCGAGTTAAATATCTGTAAAAACGAATAAAAGAAAATGAATTCCTTCAAACGAGATAAAAAAGAAGAAGAAGATGGTAAGATTTTTTGGTAATTCTTGTCAAAATTGAAATTAGTTCTCAGTCTTCCATACTTTTTTTCATAATGATTTATTAAACTATAATGAATACATTTTCATTTCATTTAAAGGAAACTCAAACCCCTATCAGAATTTGGAGAAGACATCTGTACTGCAAGAAGCAAGAACATTCAATGAAACTCCAGTAAATGCAAAAAAATGTACCGCTATCCTGACGAAAATTTTATGTTTGCTTAATCAAGGAGAGCCACTCGTACCTCGAGAGGCAACTGAATGTTTTTTTGCTATGACAAAACTTTTTCAATCAAAAGATGTGGTTCTTCGACGAATGGTTTACTTGGGCATTAAAGAACTAAGCTCAATTGCTGAAGATGTTATAATTGTAACAAGTTCATTAACTAAAGACATGACAGGAAAAGAAGATTTATATCGTGCACCAGCTATTCGTGCTTTATGCAGTATAACTGATAATACAATGTTGCAGGCAGTCGAAAGATATATGAAACAATGCATTGTTGATAGAAATGCGGCCGTAAGTAGTGCTGCACTTGTCAGTTCCCTCAATCTGGCTACTACAGCTGGAGATGTTATTAAGCGATGGGCCAATGAAGCTCAAGAAGCATTAAATAGTGACAACATAATGGTTCAATATCATGCTTTAGGTCTATTGTACCATATACGAAGAGTAGATCGCTTAGCTGTCACAAAATTGGTTAACAAGCTGACAAGTCAAAACATCAAGAGTCCCTATGCCGTTTGTTTTTTGGTGAGTCAAGTTTAAGATTTATTAATAACGATTATTTAATTGACTTTTCAATCTTTAGATTCGTATTGCTTGCAAATTAATAGAAGAAGAGGAGGAAAGTCAAAACTCGGATTCATTTTTTGAGTTCATTGAAAGTTGCTTACGACACAAAAGTGAAATGGTCATATATGAAGCTGCACATGCAATTGTAAATCTTAAACGAACAACCACACGAGAATTGGCGCCAGCAGTGAGTATTTTGCAACTTTTCTGTGGCTCTTCTAAGGCAACTTTAAGATTTGCCGCTGTTCGAACAATGAATAAGGTTGCAATGACTCATTCTGCAGCTGTAACAGCCTGTAATTTAGACCTTGAAGGATTGATTGCTGACTCTAATCGATCAGTAGCGACTTTAGCAATTACAACTCTTTTGAAAACAGGGGCCGAGAGTTCAGTTGAACGTTTAATGAAACAAATTGCAACTTTTGTTGCAGAAATTTCTGATGAATTCAAAGTAGTGGTTGTTCAAGCCATTCGGGCTTTGTGTACTAAATTTCCACGAAAACATAACGTTCTAATGAATTTTTTGAGTGCAATGCTGCGAGAAGAAGGAGGCCTTGATTATAAAACATCTATTGTCGATACAATTATTACAATAATTGAAGAGAATGCAGATGCAAAAGAGTCTGGATTGTCACATTTATGCGAGTTTATCGAAGATTGTGAACATACTTCACTTGCAGTTCGAATTCTACATTTATTAGGAAAGGAGGGCCCTTTTTCAAAAACACCATCAAAATATATTCGCTTTGTCTATAATCGAGTTATACTAGAAAATGCTACTGTGCGTTCAGCTGCTGTATCGGCTCTAGCTTCATTTGGAGCCAATAATGCTGAATTATTGCCGAATGTTCTTGTACTCTTAAACAGATCACAAATGGATGGTGATGATGAAGTTCGCGACCGTGCAACGTACTATTTACAAGTTCTTGGCGCCAATAATCCACAATTGAGAAAAGAATATATCACTGAAAATGAACTCGTGTCTTTACCATTGCTAGAGAAAGCATTAAAAGATCATTTGAGTGGACCATTAAATGAACCATTCGACATATACATAATTCCAAAATCAGCCCCGGTACAAGAAGAAATTCATAATGATGCAATGATTGTTACTAGTAAGTTTTTAATTTAACGACTTTTTGATAAAATATTAAAATAATATATCATTGAAATATTCAGATGCAAATAAACCTCCTAAAATCACACGAGAGGAGGCAAACGTTGAGAAATTGTTGCAAATTCCTGGAATTCAACGTCTTGGTCCATTACATAGATCATCAACACCTGTTCAACTCACAGAAAATGAAACAGAATACACCGTTTCGTGCATCAAACATTGCTTTTCACATCATGTCGTATTTCAGGTATATAATCAATATACAGTATAAGAAACCAACTTCATTTTACTTTTTCTTCCATTTAATAGTTTGATTGTGTCAACACATTACAAGATCAGTTACTGGAAAACGTTAAAGTTGATTTAGTTTTGCCCGAAGGATTTACAACCAGAGCCGTAATACCTTGCTCGAAATTAGTATATGGAGAAAAAGATACCACATATGTCATTGTAGAATTTCCACCGGATGTAGCAAATTCAACGGGTACTTTCATAAATTTTCATATAAAATATTTTTACCATAATTCTTTTTTTTTTTTTATTAAAGCAACATTCGGTGCTACACTCAAATTTGTTGTTAAAGATTGTGATCCCACTACTGGTCAGCCAGACTCTGAAGATGGTTACGATGATGAATACATATTAGAAGATTTAGAGATCACGATCGCCGATCAGGTTCAAAAAACTAAGAAAAATAATTTTACAGTCGCATGGGATAGTGCGGACACTGAAGGTAAAAATTTTATATCTAACTAAAACTAAAAATAAAACATCTTTGAATTTCAGAATGGGTGGAAGCTGAAGATACATATGCATTAGCAGCCGTAAATAGTATTCAAGAAGCAGTTAATACGATATTAAAATTTTTGGGTTTGGGTGCAACCAATATGACAGAAAAAGTGGCAGAAGGTACTCACACCCACACCTTATTATGTTCTGGTATGATTGCATTCTTATTGTAAAATAACAACTTCAAGTTACTAACTGCTAACCTTTTTATTTAGGAATATTTCGTGGCAATATAGAAATTTTGGTGAGAGCTAAACTTGCCTTATCTGATGAAGTGACGATGCAATTAACAGTACGATCAACTGATCCAGATGTGGCGGAACTGATAACTTCTTCAGTGGGTTAGAACTTGCATGAATAAATTTTATAATATTTAAATATGAGTCCATTATTACTGATTATTATAATAAATAAACATAAAATTAAAAAAAAAATTATTTCGTTTTAATATTCTCTTTATCTTTGCAAATCCATGCCTTAAAAAATCAGATCATAAAAATCATTGTTTTTGTGTGGGTAGTCGGGTAGAAATGAATTCATATTTAACATGTAGGAAAAAAAACTATAGTTTAAATATGAATTTGAATATTGTCGCTTTGTGCGCAAAATCTAAGAAAGAAAATCCAGTTGTCAACTTTCTTCCAACTTTCCATCTGCTTAACTACGAAATAGATATCACACAGGAAAAGTTGCTTTAAGATAAATAATTTCACTTTATATTATTATTCTTTCTAATTGATAAGTTCATAGTTTCTAATTAATGCATAAAATATTCGTCCATTGACAAAAACATCGAATATATTTTTTTATTTTGGTTTGTGATTGTCGTTCGATAAAAAAAAAATTATTGAATTGCAAATTGTGAGCAAAAAGATAAATATTTTAATTAGAACAAGCAAAAATAAAACTATGATGAAATGAAATATTAAAAGTTCTCAAACGTTTTTCCATTATAAAAAATTGTTAAAAGAAGGTGGAGTATATTACATTGATGGAACACAAATTTTACGTATGTTAGCTACAGAAGAAAAGCAAAATAAGAAATTCATTCAAAATCTTCGACGGTCAGCGTTTAAAATATTCTCTTAACAATTTAAATTAATGTAAATATGCCGGAACAAAATATTGATTATCGCGTTGTTGTATTTGGAGCAGGTAATTTTGCGAAGTTCTTTCAACATTTATTTGATTAACTTCAAAAATAATTTCAGGCGGTGTTGGAAAAAGCTCGCTTGTGCTAAGATTTATCAAAGGAACCTTCAAAGATAGCTATATTCCAACAATAGAAGACACATACCGACAGGTATTTGTTATGATTTCATAATTCTAACTGAAACACTAAATTTAATTTGTCTTTTTTTTTATTCAAAAAAGGTTATTAGTTGCAATAAAAATATTTGTACATTACAAATAACAGATACAACGGGTAGCCATCAATTTCCAGCGATGCAGAGATTATCAATTACCAAAATGCATGCATGCATTCTAGTTTATAGTGTTAGTTCGAGACAAAGTTTAGAGGAGTTGAGGCAAATTTGGGCTTTAATTAAAGAATTAAGAGTAAAATTTCATTAAAAATTATTTTATTTTATATAAGTTAAATTCAAATTTTACAGGCTGCAGATCTAACGTCGATTCCTGTGATGTTGGTAGGTAATAAATGTGATGAAAGTGCTGAATTACGGGAAGTTAGCACAGCAGAAGGACAAGCAGAAGCTGCTACTTGGGGAGTTTCATTTATGGAGACTTCAGCAAAGACCAATCATAATGTAACTGAACTTTTTCAAGTAAGTTGTTTTTTTCTTGTATCAATAAAGACCTTTAAAATGAAGTGAAAATTAAAATTTTTACTGAACTTAGGAACTGCTGAATATGGAGAAAACACGGAATGTTTCACTGAATCTAGACAGCAAAAGTAAAAAGAAATTGAAAAATAAGAAAAATAAGGAGCAAAATGGGGCCACAGCTGGTGAAGCATCTGGTGAAGGTGGTAGTGGTGTAAAGGAAAAGTGTCAAGTTATGTAATGAACGAGTCTAACGCATATTTTTAGAGTAAACAAAATGTAAATATTTCAAATTTTTTTTATTATTTATTGAAAAGTTTATATGATACATTTGCGTTTTCTTTAAAATTTTAACATAATGCACACACACACACATTTTGATAAATTTTACATTTAACTAAAATATTTTTAGATGTATTCTTTTAGATTTATCTTTAACACTCAATCATTAAATAAAAGTTTATATAAGAATTGTAGAGGCGAATAATATAAAAGGAACAATTAAGTATAATGCATAATTTAATTCCTATTATGCCTGAAAAAAAAATAACAATAAAAGACGAAATTCTTCTGATAATTACTTGCCTACCTTTGATTATTAAAAATCTTTGAAAAAAAAATTAACTATTTAATAAATTCATATATATTCATTCATTTTAATCTATCTATATTTAAAAAAAAATAATAAAACCTGCACTTAACTTCAATAAAAGACCACAGCCAAATTTTTATGATCCACAGGCTTTGTGAATTTAATTGTTAATAAAAATTGATGTAGAGTTTAGTGAAAAATAATGCCTCCTAGTATAAAAGCTGTAGATGATTAAATTAAAACTATTTAAAATTGATTAGATATTTCTCCCAAAATTTTTGCACTTAAATTCTTTAAATAAACAGTAAATAAACATGATAGAATTCAATTTATTGGAATTTATTGAATTAAATATCTTTTAACCCTTTAAGTTCCATATTCATACATATCAGAGTTACACAAATATTCATATTTTGTTTATGTAAATTTTTTTTTCATTAAAAGTTTCAAATTGAAAAAAACAGACAATATACAAATAAACTTACTCAATTTTTAAATGATGGCTATCAACTTTAGAGGGCTGATACGTGTTAATTCGAATACATTTTTTGCGAAATAAAATTGAAATACAGAATGACGAGAAAATACAAAATATAATAAAAAATAGTGCAAACTTATTTCTTGTATCAGCATTGCAAATTAAAACTTTTAATCTCAGATAAACTGACTTTTGATTGGTGTTTGGCCGATCTTAACAACGAATCCTAATAAAAAAATAAAAAATACATTCGTTAAATCAAATATTATGAACCCAAAAAAAAATATTTAAGGAAATCTGCTTTGCCTATTATATACAGTAGAAAATGTTAAAAAGAACAATAGTTTATGCAAAAATTAAAATTCTATTTATGCTGATTTTTTTTAATAAGAAAACATAAGCATTTAAAAAATTTGAGTTTCATCAGTTTTAATTTCCACATTTCTACAACATTTGTAGCTTTTCAGTCTAAAGTGAGTGCCTATCTAAGTGCAAATGGTCTATTCAAAAATATGAAAATTTTTTACAAAAAAACTGATCAATCTGCCCTAAAAACCGAAAAACAAGGGTTTGATTTTTTTTAAATACAAAAACGATTTGGTTTTGTATGAAATAGGTATGAAGATTGTTCTTGAAAGTTGTAGATAATTATTTGGAGAAAAAAGTTTTTATTTATCATTTTACATGTTTTCTTAAAAAAAAAAATGATTTTTCGTCAAAAAATTATTTTTATTCAAAAAAATCAAAAATTTATGCTATCAGTTTATTTTTTCAGATTTTCAACGAAATGTGTTTTGACAAAAAATCATTTTTTTTGTTTGGAAACATGTAAAACGATAAATAAACAGATTGTTCACCAGACCACTATCTACAACTTTCACGAACAAACATCACACTTATTTCGTATAAAACATGTCATTTTTGCATTTTTAAGTTAACGAATTGAAGTCCTTGTTTTTCGGGTTTTAGGGCAGATACAAATTTTTTTGCAGAACAAAAAATTCATATTTTTTCATGGACTAAAATAGACACTCACTGTAGAATGAAAAGCTACTTTTAAGAAATACATTTTACTTTTTATTTTATTTAAGTAACTTTTCCATGCGGTGCTGTAAATTTTACGAATATAAGTTGAACACATTTTAATTGTGTGTTTCAACGTTGTTAAATAAAAAATAAAACAATCAATAAAATTAATATTACATAAATTATAAAAAAAACTAATAAAACGAACTTTATCTCCTTAAAAATTAAATAAAAGTTAAAAATTAAATTCATCAAACTAAAACCAGAATTAAATATTGTGATAAATAAATATTAGTTTTCAGATCACTTTAAAACCTATTTATTATTGTAGATTCATTTAGAGTAGTTATGAAATTTTCTCGATAATTTTTACAAGATAAATAAATGAAAAATTTACCAATTAAAATAACGTAGAATTATGTTTTGATACTCAAAAACAAGAATTTTTATTTAATATTGACAACTTTATACATTTAGTTTGTCTTTTTAAAAACAAAAAGTAAAAAAAATATCAAAAATATTTCATTAAAATAATTGGACTCGCTGGATTTTGCTATTTAAAAGTATAACTTATAATTTTTTTAAGTGTACTTTCATAGCTTCTAAAATAAACTGTAAATGATTTTTGCTATAAATGGTAATATTCTGATGTTAAATTATGAAAATATTAAACAATGTTTCATAGGCCTTATTGTTTTTCTTATTAATATAAAAACAAATATATTAACAACGAACAAATATATAAAAATGGAGTAAATTTAACACATATATAAATAGCTTAAAATATATGAATATTGAAAGTTTTATTCAAAGGCAATTTTACAAGAAAATGAAAACTAAAATAAATTATAGTAAATCGAACAAAAATAAATATTAAAATTAAATTTTATTATTTGTACGGTAAAAAAATCATGTTTTCGTAGTTTTTAGGTAACAGTGATCTGAAGCTACAACTTTGCTGAAGGTCACTCTTACCTAAAATTTACGAAAACAAGGATTTTTTACTCAAAAATGTAAAAATAAGCTCAAAATTGTGTATATTGCCATTTTCGGCTTTTACATATATGAAATATTGAATTGGTCTGTTGAGCAAAGTTGCAGCTTAAAATTTAAATTTTTAAAAATTTTTTTTTTTTAATGTATATATTTTATTTTAAAAATTCCCGTCGCAGAAAAGAATTCATTCGTGAATTCTTGTAACCAGCGACGGAAAACTGCGACATGAATAGCGTTTACAGTGCAATTAAAATCAATCATAATTAAATTCGATTTTCTCGTTTGTTGGTCATCTGAAATTCTTTAGAAAATTTAATGTTTTGCAAAAACTGCCCATTTCTATTTTTTATTATAAATAATTGCTTGTTGGCCCTTTATATTTTGTAAAATTGTCTTTGATTAAAAACATACAAAAATATCAACTGAAAGCATGTAATTCATAATCTGATATCGCATATATATAAATATTATAATAAATTTATAATAAAAACATAAATTTACTTATTAAAATTGATAGAGATATTTATTAAAAGTAAAAAATTCATTTAATAAAAATACGATTAAAAAAAATATATGAATAAAATGAAAAATATTACAAATTCACAAGATAACGTTGTTTTATTGTTTATTGATAACATTAAAAATACAATAAAAACGATAAACAAGTGGTTGTCCAAACTATTTTACTTTTTTTTTATGTTGTGTTGTTAAACAAAAGCCTTTGCCATGCGCAAATCTCTCAAAAGTTATCGTCCAAAGGAATTTTTCTCAATTCTCTCATAAACAAAAAAAAAATAACTTTACTAATATTTGTCGATTTATAATGTTATATTCTGTGTTGAATCCTTTTTTGTACACATAAATAACGAATTTGGTGTTAATATGATATATTCAGTGTATAAAACTAACACTTATATTTTTTTGAGTATAAAAAGGAGCAGTAAATTTAAACTATTTTCATTCTTAATCAAATGTTTTAGTCGCAAGGATCTAGCAGATATTAAAACACGAGTTGTGTTTTATTAATATTAAAAAAATAACTGTGTGTATTAAAGAACTAAAACATTTTATTCAAGGTTAATTGTAATAATAGTATGAATCATAGATTAATTTTTCCTTTAAATAATGTGTATAAAATCTATATAAAACTGAAATCAAAATAATTGCGAAGGTATGTGTATTAATATAATAATGATAATAATTATGTTAAACATATATGATTGATCTAAATTTTCAACGATATTTTTTTTTTAATATTTTTAGTGTCTACTTTTAAATTGTTCATTCAACACACACATAGTATAATATAAAAAAAATTAATTAAGAACAATTTTATTATTATAATAGTGCATTCTCAATGCAAGTTTAATAATAATCATTTTATTATAGTGCGATAATAACTATAATAATACGAATAATCAATAAATTATCAGTATGTGTTAGCAATGGAATGGATAAACATAGGAAAAATTCAGAAAAAAAATTATTGAAAGGTTGTACTACTCTTATGTATGCATGTCAAAATGGATTAACTGGCAAAGTAATCAATGAAATAAGAAATAAGGTATGTTAAATTTAATTTACTTTTGAAAAACTATTTTAAAATTAAAGTAAAATGAGAAAAAGGGATTTGATTAGAAATTTTTAGCATGGTTTTTTTGCATTTTGATTTTTGTTGATTATTTATTTTTTTTTGTATATTCTTTATTGTTTTGAAAGAGTGAGGAAGTGCATTTCTTTGTATCAATTTTTATTTTTACATTCTGATTAAAATTTGTTATTATCATTTGGGTTATCCTATTTTTTTGTACTTTGAGATACACTAGAAAAAAGCAATCTAACAGTAAATAATTATTAGATTTTATTATTTAAAGTTCTTCAGGTAAAGGTAATTTAACCTTCATCCTTTCCTCAGTTAAAAGCTTAGTTCGTTTTTAGGGGATTTTAAATCCGAAAAGAGCTGTTACCTTAAATGTCTGTATGAAACATATTCAGTTGACAGTGTCTTGTAGAATTGAAGCACGAGTCAAATAAAAAAATTAACGTCCCTGGATAGGATGAAGGTTATTTAACCCATTAACCGCCTCTCCTAGAATAACTAAGCTCAAGGCAAAACTTTCTTCTAGGATTTGTTCTTTGTGTAAAAGTGAATACTTTTCGTTTCGATGAAAATTTTGAGTTTCATACAAAAACTTTACGGAAGTGCCGGTTGAAAGTGTCGTATAATATCACAGAAATACCTACAGAAATCTTAAACGAAGACAAATTTTCATCTTATTTCTGTTAACAATTTTTTTATTTTAACCGAAAAATCAAATAACTGGTCTGACATCTCTTCATATTTAATTATTCATAGTGAAAATTTTCAAACAATTTGAGACCTTCTAGGAGAAAACCGGCTCAAAAGTTACTGGTCGAAAAATCGACCAGCGGCGGTTAATGGGTTAAAAAAGTTATAATTATGCTTAGAACATTAAAATTTTTATTTTGTAATAAATTTTTATTTAAAATACAAAAATGAAAGAATCAAATAAAAAAAACAAATTCAAGGTCATTAAATAAAATAAAAATAAAAAAACTATTATTAGATAGATTTTAAAAACATTTGCTAATCCAAAGTGCTATCAAATCAATAAAAAATGATTTATTAGAAGAAAGGAAAAAGAAAAGTTTAAACAGAAATTTTACTTATAGCCTCTAAATCAGCTTGTGGTACTATAATTATAAAGATAAATATCAGTCCTTTCCACTGTGTTTTGTATAAAAATATTCTAACAATAGCAAGGGCAAATAACGAACACCTCATTTACACTATTTTGAGGGACATTTATATTATCATTACGTGTTCATTATACAAAAAAAATCATACAGTGGATGCCGACTTTTGAATATTGAAACGATTTATTGTTGTTCAAAAAAAAATAAAATGAAAAAATAAAATTTAATATCGTGGTGGCTCATTAATGTTCTTTAGCAACTAAATTTTCGTACCTTATGTATCTTGTAATGAAATAATTTTAAGATTAAATCTATATTTTGATAAAAATTTATCAAAAACTTCCTAGAAAAAAAGCTCGGATGAGAAATTCAATTTCATACCAAAATTTTATGACCATTAATTTTTTAACAATTATATTAATTATTGTAAGAATCAGCTGACACACCATCGCCCTTAGATTAGCATGGCCTCAGTAATACTTATCATTTCATGTTATAACATAAAATTATAAAACAGGCGCGAATATAAACTTAACATATATAAATATAAAAAATGGGTGTATTGCATATTAATTCAAATGAAGAAAAATGTGTTAAGGTTATTCTTTTTTCTCGTACAAAACCATATAATATACAAACCATGGGCTAATAAACGTAAAACAAGCTTATTAAAGTTAGATAAGAAAATATTCAAGGATATTTGTTTAGAAATTTTACCTACAATTTTATAGTGCAGTTGAAAAGAAAAAATACTCTGTAACTAAAGTTTTTTATATTATAGAAGTACAATACCATGAATATTTTTCTATTGACATTTTCTTTTTATTGAAATGAAATTACAAGCATGTTGTATATTGAACTTTACAATTATTTCCGTTTTTGCTTGTATTGTACTTGATAATTTAATTTCATTTCACTTACTTTTATGGAAATTAAGGACAGTTTATTCTATTAAAGAAAATGAGTCGTTTACAGAAATTTCAGCTAAATCCAAATAATGTAAAATGATTTTTTTTAACGGTTTTTTTTAAATTTTTTTTCGATATTTAAATTTTTTAGACCGTTTTCAATGTTTTTAATGAAATGAACCTTTGTCTGTAGTCTGGTTCAAATAAATCACTTACTTTGTTCTGAAAAGTTGTTGCTTTTAATACAAACAAAAATGTCTTCTTTGACCACTTTTAAGGTTTTCATACAAAAATATTGAGAAATCATCCAAAAACTGTTCAGATTAAGTTGAGCATTTTGAGAATGACAAATCCATGAAAAATCGTTATTTTGTATAAAAACTTCATTTTTTTGTATGATAACATCCAAAACAGTATATGAAAAAGTTGCTTTATTTTTCAAAATATGAAACTTTTCAGAAAAAACTATGTGTTAAAAAATAAATTCCTATACAAATCAGGGATTTTTCATGTATTTGCCATTTTGAGCTTTATTTTAACAGTCTTTGGATGATTTCTCAATATTTTTGTATGAAACCCAAAGAGTGGCCAAAGAAAACATTTTAGCTTATATTATGTGCCACAACTTTGCAGAACAAAGTACGTGATTTATTTAAACCGGATTACCATAAAAATTGATTTCATGAAATTAAAAATTTTAGACTGTGAGAAAAATTTTAAAAACGGTTTAAAAAAAAATACAAAGATTGAAATTTTAATTTTCAAATTAGAATCCAAATAAGATCCAGTTATTTTTAGACGAAAATAATCGTTATTTTTCGAGGGGGTGGAGCTGCCTTTATTTTTAAAAATTAGTATGGACCGGCTAATTTATAATAAGGAGGAATGTCCACCTTCCATATGTCATAATGTAATTTGAAAAATAATTTGCGTATAATTACATTTAGGCCAAGCAAAGTCTTTTCTACTTTTCCGGTTAATTTCGTTTCAAAAATCTTGGTGGGGGGGAAAGTATATATACACTCAGGAGTATATTTTTACAGGAAATTTTTTTTTTCCATTAATTTCACTATTCATTGACCGTTGAGTTGATTGTACAAACATGCCCAACAAAAATTAAGTTTTCTTACTTAAAATAATTGATTTGGATCTAGTTCTATGTTTTTTGAATAATTTAGGACCCTTTTTATTATTAACGAGCAAACTCAGTTTGAAAAACAAAGTTTGAAATTTTTCGATTTTTTAAATTTCTGGCGGACTGCCTGAATGTAATCCTTTTATAAGTAGTAAAAAAATGAGATTAATATCCAAAACAATTACTATTGAACTTTGTTCATTGTCGAAGTCTTTATATTGACATTACTAGATTTTATTAACGTAGAAATTAAATTTTTGATAGTTAGTACGAAATCAATTCATAAACTAAAAATTTTAGCAGTTAAAGTATTTTATTGTAGTGCTATAGACCATTTCATTGATAAACATTTGACTCAATCAATGACTCTGCCTTAACTACAATATTAACCATCACTATGCGTTTGTGAAACTAACAATTTAATATTTTCTATAAACATAGCAACGATTTAACATAAAGGAGTTGCACTAGTAAGTAATCAGCAACAACATTTACAGACTACTAGAATTTTTAAAAATATTCTACAAAATTTTATTTAACTGAAAAAAAGAAAAAATTAACTTGAAAATTAATTCTAATTCAAAATATAATAAGAATTCAATCAGTGATAAAGTTTCATTGAAATTTTAGCCCCAATCTCTTTACACAAGAGATCGCCACAATAAGTCTGCCTTGCATTATTGTTCCATTCGCCGTAATCCCCTGGTGAATGCCGCAAGTGTGATGCTAAACGCACCTGATTTGCTGGAAGCGGAAGACGAGTAAGTATTTTTCTTGCATGTTTTTGGAGAAAATTAAATTTAACTTTCATAACTATAGAGATGGATTCACTCCACTTCATTTGGCCGTCATTCAAGGAAATTTGCCGCTTGTTAATTTGTTGATAAGTCAAAATATTAACGTAAATGCCTTAGATAATGAAGGACATTCGATTGTACATTGGGCTGTTGGTAATGAAAACTATTTTTGATTTATTATTGATTTTTAGGTTTAATTTGCTTTTATTTTTGTATTTTCACACAACTATCGCAATTTCATACAAAAAAATCTCTTCTTTTTATTTAATTTAAAATTTTTATACTTTATACTTTTCTTACATTTTTTCAGTGTGTGGGGAGATTGATGCACTAAAGGCATGCTTAAATGCTGGAGCTGATATTTCTTTGGCCGATGTAAATGGAGCATCTCCTTTACATTTTGCAGCTCAGTTATGTGGAGCAAATTACGAAGGAAAAAGTGATAAAGCTTCTGCAAAATTAGCACTTGAGGTAACTTTCAAATTTTAATTAATTTCAATTCAATTAAGATTGATTCAAAATATTCGTCAAGATTTTACAAACGATATTGGAGCATCCACTTTGTAAAGTAGATGAAGAAGATAAAGATGGTAGAACTCCATTATTATGGGCTGCATCGGCCGGGTCTGAAACAGCAGTATTGCAATTGGTAAAAAAAAGTTTAAATGTTGAAATCAAATAATTAAAAAAATCAATTTTCATTTTCAGGTCAAAGCCGGTGCCAAGGTTGAAAGTTCTGATAAGTATGAAGTAGAATCATTTTAATATATTTTATTTTTTAATCAATCATTTTAATTTCATTTAAATACGTTAGAGATGGATTAACAGGTACTTTTATTTAAATGTAATTCAAAATAAATAATTTTATTAATTTATATATATTGAATAGCATTACATTGTGCAGCCAGCAAAGGTCATACTAATGTTATTGATTCTCTAGTCAAATTGTGCGGCGCAGATGTTGATCTCATCGATTCAAATGGCTGTTCTGCTTTACATTATGCGGTATTTTTTTTATAAATTGTGCCTTTTAATCATTCTCTTTGACAATAAAATTAAATCTTGTAGACAACTCTCGGCCATGCTGATGCAGTTTCATTGTTACTTGATCTAGGAGCTGATCCTAATCGCTCTGATAGAAAAGGTACAAATTACATGATTATAAATAATATTTTTATTACATATTTGCGTATCCCAGGTCGAACACCAGCCCATTGCGGTTGCAATAAAGGTCAGCTAGAAACAATTAAAATATTGGGGGCTCGGAAAGGTAATCTTTGGTTGAGAAATGCTAAGGGCGATCTTCCAATTCATGAGGTTTGTTTAATTCTTTTTCTTTAAATTACATAATTTTCTTTATCATTTTGAAGGCTTGTCAATCCGGGAGACGAGAACTTGTACAGTGGCTTTTAGAACAAAAGCCAATTCATGTGAATACTGCAAATAATGATGGAAAGTCTTTATTACATATTGCTGCTAGTAATGATAACGCTGATCTTTGTAAAATGTTAATGGAATTTGGTGCTGAAGTCAATTCAATTTATAGAACTGCATCTAATGTAATACTTACTCCATTAGACGTGGCTGTACAAAAAGGACATAAGAATACTGCTAAATTTCTAGTATGTCAAATGTACTTTAATAATGATCAATATTTTAATATCCATCATATAAATTTTAGCAAACGAGTGGCGGGCTTCCAGCGCAAAAATTAAAAATAACAGGAAAACGGTCAAGTTCAATGCTGTCAGCAGGTTAATATGCTTTTGATTTTAATTTAAGAGATTCGTGTTTTTTTTTATGATAATACTGTTTATGATAATTCAGGTTCAACAGACTCTGAGCCTGCTATCAAACCAGGAAAATTTGTGGAGAAAGAAGAAGTGTACGATATTAAAAAATCAAAGAAATATGTAGTTTATGTTAAAAGAAGCGATTCAATTAGCGATGATGAACATTTTAGAGGACGTATGAAATCTCGTTCTTGTCACCATCGTCGTCGGACTAAAAGTTGTAGTGGCATGCGTAGATTCAAATGTTGTAAATCTCGCCGAAGACATCACACATCTGAACGAAACTATGATAGTAGTGATGAAATGTCTAGTGATTTCGATGACGAATGTTGCTGCAGTGACTGCTGTTTATCTGATGAAAGTAATTTGTCTCACACAAAGTCTCATCAAATTGTATGTGAGTATAAGAAAAAACGTAAAAAAAGGAAGGATAAATGTTCAAAGCATGTTGAACTCAAAGCATCAGGAGATTCTGATACTGACATTGATAAAGAATCAAAACGAAAAAATACGAACAAGAAAGAACCTATTCAGCCAATTAAAGGTTGTACGCATGATGAGGAAGGTAGTAAATCAAATTCAGTTAACACTAAAACCACAAAAAAGCGACCTCAATCAGCTAAAACTGCAACACTGCCAGTGAAAAAATCAAATAATAAAATTCCAATAGAGAATAATGATGAGACAAGTTCAGAACAGCCAAAAATGAAAAATGAAAATAGTACAAAGGAAGTTACTTTTGCACCGATTCCAGAAAAACGTTCGTCAAATTTAGATGAGCACCAAAGCGACATAGATATAGTTTCAGATGGAACTTTTGTAGTTGATAATGCATCTGATAAAAATATTTCAGATAAAGGTAGAATAGAAGAAAAAGCTGGAGCTTTTCAAATTATAGACGATGACTTAAAAAGTGAAAAATCAACTGCAAATAAAGTGGATGAAGATGTTGCGAAAAATGATGAAACATCGGTTGAAACATCGAAAAATGAAGATGTCGAAAGTTTACAAAAACCAAGTGAAACAGTTGTAAGCACAAAAGATAAGATTCCTGATTCAAATCAGCCTGTTCAAAGTGTTCAAGATGAAAAATCACCAAAAAAAGTAGAATTTGAAGCAAAAACGAAGTTTTCACCAAGTTCTCCTAATCTTGATAAAACTAAAGTAAACAATAAAAATGTTCAACAACAAGAAAGTCCAAAAGCAAGTAAACAAAGTTTCCAAGTAATCGATGACTCAAATGAATCGTTTTCAGAGAAGATTGATTCTCAGTTTAGCAAAGAAGAGGATTCGGGATTTGAACCAAGTCCAAGAAGTGCACGATCAATGCGAGGTCGTAAAAAATACGGAAGTGGTGCAAATCAAAATACGAGAACGACTATGAAATTTAAAAAAAATTATGTTGACTCTCCTTATAATTATCTTTTTAATGATGAAAAACGAAAACCAGGTGACAAATATGCTGTGAATATGACCACCGTTACTAAGTCTATACAGAAGAACACAAAAAGGTAAGGAAAAATTGTACAACTAATTACAGTATACAAATAGTTTGATTTCACAGGTATTATATGGAAAAAAAGATTTTCCAGTATTTGCTTGAACTCAAGGGACTTCAAATGCGCTCCAACAAGTCCAACGAACGAATGATTTTAAAAAGAATAATCGATGATTACCATAGAGCTGTTGGAAATGAAATGCCATCATTTCCTTACGATGATTATACATTCAAAAATTTTGAATTATTTTTGTATGAGACACTGAGAGGTTTACAAAAACGTGGCTCTTATAACTTTCAAAATTTATCAGAAGTTTATAGAGAAGCCGAAAGAAGGACGAGTGTTTCAGACTTATTAAAAAGTGAAAGAGCCTTACAATGTACAACTAAGACTCATAGATGTTTGCACGCTTTACACTCGTATACTGGTGTACCTTGTGCTGCTTATAGTAAGATTTATTTTTTAAATGAAATTATTTCAATTCTTTAAATTCGTTATAATTTTCATTGTGATTTCAGTTCCTTTAATGAACCATCATACAATACCAAAATTAGGATTTGGACCTTTGAGATCAACTGCTGGGAAATTTTTCCTTCCTAAGATTCTCAGTGGAACCTCCGTTAGTAATGTCGAACAAATTGATAGTAAGAAGAGATAAATTTATATTAGTTATGTTAATAAAACATAATTATATGAAATTTAACAGAAAACTCAGTAGGAGATTTTTCCTAGATGTTTAAATATTGTGAGAATTTAATTAAATTATATTTTAATAACTTGATGGCCTTAAAAATATTAAAAAATTGACGATTTTTTTATTATTTATAATATTAAAATATCCACATAAATGTTTAGATAATTGATATGTAGAAAAATTTACTCTATTTGTTTTAAATGCCCAAATAGAAAATAAATAATAATAATAAAAAAAAAAAATATTTTTTTTGCCATCTTATCAAATGAGAATCGCTTGTTCTGTACATAAAAGACAGAAAGCCTATGCTTATACACAGGCAAAGTGTCTTTTATGCATGGAGCGAGCGATGGAAATGCGTGAAGTGAAAAAAAAGTTTTTGGATTGTTTTAATATTTTATTCTTATACATATAAGTTAATCGTTAATATTTAACAAATATTTTTTAAATTTAATTTGTTCTCGTCTTAGTATGTGTATTATTATTAAATATCTTAAACTATTTTTTTTTTGCATAATTTTCTCTTTATTTTTATTATATGAATTATATTTGTTTTTTTTTTCAACTAACTTTAACATTATATGTACTATAATGTTCACCTGAAAATATAATGAATAGTATTTTCCAACAACTGTTCTCAAAAAAATATTAAAACAAAGTTTATACAAGGAGAAAATTAAATTAATTCAATTTTTTTTTTGAAAATCAAACGTATTCTTATGAACATTGATAGTTAATTCGTACAGGTCTATTTTTTTCTTGTTTTAATGTATGTGTATTTATATGATTTGGGTCTTCTTTGTTCAATAGTCTTATTCGAAAAAATGTAAGTATACTCTAATATTTTTTTACCTATACATCTGAAGCATTTTTATTATGTTATTACCTTATTTTTATTTCATTATTACAATAAATGTGGTTTACAAATGTTTAATCATGTTTCCTTCAACTATATCTTCAATTAGATACCAATAATATATGATTGTGGCAATAATTATGTTTTTTTTATGGTATTCAACTTTCAATATTTGATATTATTATTGTTAACTGTACAATATTTAATATTTTTCAAATAATTATTGTTTTTTAATTTAATTTTTTTGTATTTTAATTTACTTTTTTTTTTAAAATCATTCGATAAATATATTTTAAAATGACAGTTAATGCCTTAAATAATTTCTTATTTTGTTTTTTTTTTTAATTTTTAATTAAAACTTATAAAAGTAATATTTGATATTCAGTCAGAAAAAAAATAAAAGTGATTTAATTTTAAAAAGAATGAGGGATGATTTTAATTTTATTCGAAATTAAAGAAGATATTTTCAGTCGGATGAAGACGAATTCAATAAATATGATAAAATTAATTGCTGACATTGCAGTAAATTAAAAAATTTATCGTACCTTTTTGTCCATTTATTAAACAAACTGAATAAAATGATGCTTATTAGTTGTAGCCAAAATTTTTAAGAATTGAAAAACGGATAAAATATTTCTGTTAAAAATTATTATTAATTTTATTTATGAGCTGCTTCTATGTACACTGCCTATTATTAAATTTACACAGGTGTAAATAACAGAATCAATTTTTTTATTTTAACTTTATTTCTGTATTGAGAAAATAATTGGGAAATTATTATTTAAAAATATTATTTTAATTAATTATTATGACTACAACTAATACAACACTTATCGTACAATATGTAGCATACGAATATTTTTTCTTACTTTTCGTGCAATCTACATCATTGGAGAGTTACATATTTATTTTAATTTTCTGATTCTTATTTTTTTGGATCTCTTATGCAATTAATGATGATGTTATAAGTTAATGCCTATGTTTTGATTTGATAAATTTTAGTTTTTGTTATGTTAATAATTTTTAGTTGTATATATTTATTTTTTTTATAATGTGTATTTATACCGCACTTATGCTTCAGTATAATTAATAGTATTAAAAATATTATAAAACATATTTGGGCTACATGTGGAACTGGAGCATTTAGATGTTTCTTTAGGTTTTCTTGACTACATTAAAGGAAAATAGATATTCTAATTTTTTTTTATATTTACGATCTTTATATTTAATAATTAATTATGTCTATTATATATTATATATATATATAGTGTATTTATTTTCTGTATTACTATATATATATATATGAATATATATAGAATATGTATATAATTTTTGTTTATCATAAATATGTATATATTTATATATATATATTTTATATGTATAATTAGTTACTTTTAAGTTTCTTAAACTTTCTATTAATGGATTACAATTTTTTTTAATTTTATGTTTTTTTTTATTTAACTTTTAAATTATAAACATTGTTTTTTTTTATATCATTCCACCTTTTTGCTTTAAACATTATTGAATTAATTTATAATCTGTGTGTTAATAAATTATAACAAACCGCTGATGGTAGTACTAGATCACTTGGACATGTAATTATTTGACGAATTGCCTAAAGGTGGTGTGGCAAATGAACTGGGCGCTATATTATTTTCTTGAGACAATGAGGATTGTTGAGGTATTTCACCACTGTTTTCAGTTTGATTGTTAGTTCTAGATATTTCTAGATCATGTAGTCTCTTCCACAGCTCTTCTCTCTCGCGTTCTCGTTTCTTTTCCCTTTAAAGTTAAACACATGTTTAGTTTAGATTTCTTTAAATTTAATTTAGTTACTTACTTTTGTCGCTCTGCTTTATAGCTGGCTGTTAGTTCATCAAATAATTTAGAATTCATTTCCATGAATGTCTTTAATACATTATAGACCAGTGCTACAATGGTTTGGTTCCAATGTTCCTTACTAATTCTGTATAAAGCTGGGAACATAATTGGCATTATGACACTATTGTTATCTTCTATTAGAGACATAGCATATTCATTGTTCCAAAAATATAATGCTCGTTCTGCAACCTATTTAAAAAAATTTAATGGTTATATAATCTAAGTCTTACATGCATGTAAAAAATAGTTACTTGAAAATGTGGACTGGATACACATTTTGCAATTTGTCTAAACAATGGCTCTTGAATTTTAACAAATTGGGGCGGTTCTATTACATCGAGTATTTCCTCTATTTCGCCTAAGAACATTACTTCTTTTTGCGAGCAGGTCTTTGGCCAGAATTTAAGTAGTCCTTTGACAACGGGTTCAGTAAGTGATGCATCTTTCTCCAGAAATTGCACCACACAATAGGCTAGCTGAGCATGATACAACGACAAGCATTTGACCTTATGCAACGGCAGGAGTACCTTGACTAAAAACTGTTTATGCTCAGATTTTAGTGGCAAAGCGAATCCGTTAATTATACTAAAAAGTAAAAAAAAAAAATAAGTTACTCATGCAAAAAAGGTAAAATGAATATTAAAGTTTTTCACATACCTGCCCAAAATTTCTAGCAGCTCTCCAACTCCATTAAAATGTTCCGTCTCATAGATAAAACGAAGGAAAATATTGTTTATTTGTTTGCGAATAAACGCACGTAATCCTAAAAATTTTCCATAAATACGATGTAAAACGGTTTTTAGGAAGTCTCTTTCTCTAGGATCTTCTGAATCAAATAATTCTAAAAGCTAATTAGCAAATAAAGAAAAACTAAGTTAGTACTTTTGCACGATATAACACAGTGAAATGACATACCTGTAACACAAATTTTTGATCAATAACTTTTTTGCCGATTGCAGTTTGAAAGTCTTGTGATTCTAAAAATCTCAAAAACACTTCATAAACCAGTTGTAAATGAGGCCACGAAGCTTCTAAGGTCGGATCATCTTCTTCGGGGTCAAAATCAGGATTTTCACTTGGTGGTAATGTTCGAAATAGATTCACAGATATCTATAAAATGAAATTTATATTTAATAAAAAATTATAAGTAAATTGATTTATATAAAAAATTACCATTCGAATTATTTCTGGATACACTGGTTCTGTTAGCACCCCTCTACCGTGAGTGATGTAAGCTGACAGATCATTTAAGGCGGCACGTTTGATCTCCTTGCCCTTCAAATCAGAAACAGGGTCCATGAAATCAAACGAGACACAACATTGTCTCAATTTTCGAATAAAAAGTTCCTCTTGTTCTAGACTCGAGCTCTCAACTACAATAAATAATATTATTAAACAACAACTAATCAAGTAAAAAAATTTGTATACAACCTTTAAGAAGTGGTAATTGTTGTAATTCTACATCTTGCGAGTTTCTATATCGTGATGATCCTTGCGATTTTTTACTTTTCTTTTTAAGTGACCGCTTAGCAAATGGGTCAATTCGGTCAACAAATGTTCCCGAAGACATTCCTTCGTCTTGAGTGTCAATTTTATCGGTTTATAAGATTAAATGTGTATAAAAAAAAATTAAAATTTTTTTATTTTTTGCTTTTAACGGGTATGTTTAATCCCTAGTCCAGTTTTAAATGTATCCACAATCCCTTTGAGCTATTTGATGTTCTATCTGATAAAAAAAAATAAAAAAAAATTTTCGTTAACACTTTAAATTAAAAATTAAGTCAGACAGTTTTAACGAATTTATGAATGGAAATTGATCTAAGAAAACTTCAGCTATTCAAAATATTATAAATAACTTATTGATCGATAAATTAAAACGTAACTAACGCAAAAGTAATATATATATAATATATGCACTGATTAACTGTTTTCATTTTATTATCAACTTTAAAAGTGTTTTTCTTCGATAATTTAGAATAAAATCAAGTTCTAATGAAAGTTTCCATTTAAATTGAACAATTATAAGTGAAAATATATTAATAAATGTTATTACACCAAAAATGGCCCTCTCTTAAAATTCTTTGTCCTTGAAAATTACGTTACTTGAAAAAAATGATATAATAACTATTTTGCGTTATGAAATTTAAGTCTGACAACAAATTTGTTTTTAAAGTATTTTGATCACATTTAAAACACTGATAAAATTCTTAGTTTCTAGATCAAATTTTATTTAAAAAGCGTAGCAAAATAAAATTTACGTGAGTGAAAAAGTCCACCTTTTTCTTTTACTGATTGATATTTTCAATTTAAGAACATTTTTGGCCTCTGCTCGTTTGTTTCTTTGAGTTCTAAATCATTTTGTTAGTTTAAAATAATCAATTTTTAGCAATTGTACAAAATATGTTTATATTCTCATATTTTTTTTTCTATTGAATTATTATCCAGCATAGTTGAAATGAAGAGTTCCTCATTTTTTTTTCTTATTTGAAAGAATTATATTTAAGATTATTGTCAAGTTAATTTTCGGTTTTAATGCATCAATTTAGTATCAAAAGTGACTTTATCAATTTTACTTTCGATAAAATAGAGTTTTATGCACTTCTTTCACTTCTCAATTCTTTTTTTTTAGAATTTTGCTCGCATTTCACCTTTAGTTTAGTTAGCCACAAAAAATTTCGCCTAGCTTACTTCTAATCGTAATTCGGCTTATTTCGATTATCAAAAATAAAAAAAAAATTTATTTCGATCACAAAATGAAAAAAACTCGTTAAATTTATTCACAGCAGTGTGGACTTTAATTTTTAATTTCTTGTATTGTGTAAAATTATCTTATAACAGCACTTTAAAAAATTTCATAAAAAAAAGAAAAAGTTTAATTTAAAATAAGAAAATTCTTACAATTCACTTCATTTTAAAACCATACCAAAAAAAGATATTCTGACAGTAATTAACATTGATTGCCTATCAAATTGTCATTTGACTTTTCTAAATGAGACAAAATCCTTTCATTCCTTTGCTAAGGGGCTATTCAATGAAGTTGATGTTAAAAATATTATGAATAAAAAATATTATTGCGAATATTCTAATTATCAGTCTGCATCTAAAAAAATGACATCTCACTTGACAAACCTGATATGACAAATTCGAGGTGATTTAGAATTCGATAGGTGAATTTTCTAACATATTTATGATTGAAAAGAAAAAAAATATGTATGAAATTAGAATGAACTTAAATTATCTTCATATTCTAGGGCAATGAATTTCTGCTTAAAGAAGGTTTACTTTTCAATTAATGTCTAATCAGATATCTTAGAGTCAAATGTAAACTTATTTAAGTGCTGCATTATTTTATAATAAAAACCATCTTATTGAATTATGTACAAATTTTCAGTATTTAAGTTTCTTTTTCATTTATTTTTCATTCCAATAAAGATAATCCAGAATCAATTGCAGTTTTGTATAATTGAGCTCTATTAAATAAATCTGTTTACTTACATTAATATTTGGAATAATTATTTTGTATAAATTTTCGGGATTCTGGTCTGTATTATTGTAAAAATTGAACGATCGAGCTCAGTTTCTGCTTTGCAATTCTTGTCATGAAATATTGTAATTCACTACATATTTTTTTGTTTGCATGCACCAAAATTTATTAATTGCACTGATTTTTACTTTTAAAAGGACAATTTTTATTTATAAAAAACTAGAAACAAATTTTTTTTTACCCTGAAAAAATTAACCTTTTATATTTTGTAAAAAACCTTATTCCTTTTAATTTTAAGGGTAATTGTCTCTGGGTCTGAACACACGCGAACAAAAATTGATAGACACTTTTTAAAGGTAAACATTAGAGTAATTTTTATGAAACAGACTTGAAATGACCAAAAATCTTTTTTAATCGAATGTAATATGGATTTGCTTGTCTCATTTTATGATGTTCGTTATTATTTGTTGTAAAGAACAAAAAAAAATTTTTGAACCAATCAGATATTTTTGAAAATTAATACCAAAAAGATATAAATATTTGTACAAATAATAGTTTAAATTCAATTTAAATGATCAAATGTTAAATATGCAGTAAAAATTACGTGATATGTCGAGAAGTATTTTTTTTAAATGAAAATAGGTTCAGAAAATATCGTTGGAATTCAAATGTCATAATTACAGTTGAACCTCTTTAATAGCTACACAACATTAGATTCTATAGTAAATGTACGATAAAACTTCATTTGAATTTAAACGTTATGGTAAAATGATGCTGAATTGAAATTGTGATGTAAGACAGTGTGTTTTTGAAACCCAATTTTACTCTTTATTTCACTTTAATGCACTTTTTTGCACTTGATTTTTACTCTTTTATGCTCTTTATTGCACTTTTATGTTTTTTTATGATGTTGGAATAACTTACTTTTAGGGGACATGTGTCTCCGAACCGCTAACGTGTGTTTAACAACTCACATGCCGATGCAATTATTGAGGATAAAGGATATTTTATCAAAAAGTGAAATAGACTTCATTTGACTTCAAAAAATGGATAAAAAAGATCCGAACAGAAAACAAAATTTAGATTCAATGCTATTTAAGGCATTTTATTCAAAAAATAAAAAAAATCAATTTATTTTCCATTCCAGAAATTATCATTCCATGTAGGGAAAAAGGCCTTAAAGCCTGGATTCTCAGCAGATTGATGAATTCTTATAATTGGTGCTGTATCTTCATTTCTTTCAGTTGGATCAGTCATCAGATAAGCCTTAATTTTTATGATCATTAGATAAAAATAAAGTTAATGTGAAATGTTTCATACCTTTGCCATATACATCGACTTTTGTTTTTCTTCATCTGTAGTTCCAGAACCAAGCCAAGCGTAAACTTCATCTCCACCGTCAAGTAGCTTCATATAGCAAAAAAAATTGTAAAAATTTTTACTTAAATAAAAACGTTAGAATTACCATAACATCATCTTCATCCAAATCAGCTTGTTCAAATGATGAAATTTCCTCAAAGCGAATTCTCTTTGATCTAGGTAATATTTTACAGTGGAACATTCTTACATCAAGAAGAGGAGCACCTGGTGGGTCAATTTCTGTATTGTAGCTTGCTTTTCCACCCAATGCTTCCCAGAATTCTTTTGGCTCTTTGCCTTCCTCAACAATAACGACATTTTTGTCCGAATTAATGTTTTTGACAACATCGTTAGCCATTTGCTTTTCAATCTTGGAGCCACCTTTTCCATACCAAACATAAGTTTGCTTTGGAGTTTTCAAAATAAATACATCATCTGATGCTAAGTTGCTTGCTACCTAAAATTTATACCAATTAATTACAACCACGTACTTGTCTCAATCTTGTCCTTACTCTCTAAAAGTTAAAATTATGTATTTTATTTTATTTACAACATACCTCCTTTAATTGATCAGCTCGAACATCATCACTGGATGTACCACGAATACGAAATAGTTTGTTGCCTGTTGTATGGTCAGAAACATGTTTAAATCCTGCAACATGACCTCCACTAAAAATGATCATTTTTCCTCTAAATACTTTCAAAAAGTGACGAGTTTCATAGCCATGAGCGATTCTAACAACAATAGCTTTCCCTCCAACTTCTTGATTTAATTTATCTGCAAAATTAGCAGCAGCCAATTTTTCATCATTACTTGACTCTTGTCCTAACCAATAATAAACCAAAAACTGTTGTTGTCCTTGTTTGTTTTTATATGCATATTTAATCACATAAGAGTCTCCACCAAAGAAAATTCCAAAAGCTTCACGAGGTACTAGACTTAATTTGGCGTCTTGTACCAACCAAATGGTTGGCTCACCATTTCCTTGATCAGGCATGAAACCAAGAGCGTGACCTCCTGATTTTTTCAATGATTGTAAGGTTTGATCATCAATTTCATTCTTCACACCAGACTCAATATCAGAGTTAATAGCTGCTCTTATAAGCCTACTGTGACTAGCACCATGATCTCTCCATGTTGCAAAATATTGTTTAAATGGTGCAGTTTCGGCTCCTGTTGTGTGTGTGTGTGTAAGAAAGGTTTATTTACTTGAATATTAAATAAATTAAAAAAATTAAATACCTTCAACAGTGCGATGAACTTGTGTCCATGATGGATATTTTTTAGTAGTTAAGAAAGTCTGTGCATGTGCCATACTTTTTTCTTTTTCCTGTTTTGTTGCTTTTTTTCCTACCCATACATAGATACCAGTACCAGTGTCTAAAATGAAACAATCATCTGTTTTCAACATCTCCTGTTTTAATGGTTTTTCCGAGATTGTATCAATTTTAAGTGAACCCGCAGCATCAGAAACTTAAAGTATGTAAATTAAATTAATTATTTTTTAACAAATTTAATGATAGATGATATAAAATACTTTTGTAAAGGGTAACACGTCGTGCATCACTCTGCTCAAATTCAGCATCGTCCTCAGCTGTTGAAGCATCAGGAACTGCGTTAAAAGATCCAGAACCCAAAGCTTCAAAGAAGTGTTGCTGATCAATTTCAGGTGAAAATTCATCTTTAAACATAAAATAAATTTTAACAATTTATAAGTGCCCTTGAAAGTTAAACATTTAATCTTACCAACAATAATGACATTTGCTCTTCCAGCATGATCTTGATCACGAATTTGGTTTGCTGCACTAATAGCTTTCAATTTTTCTAACCGTTTGGAATCTTTACCAACCCAAACATAAATATCTCTACCTATTTTAAATAAATTTCATTTTTCATATGTTAAGCTGTTTAAAAGAAATCAATTAAATACCGGCATCTAATATGAAGCAATCTCCTTTATTCATTGCAGAAACAGATAAATTGACTTGACGAACTCGGATGTTCTTCTTTCCTTTGACTTGGAACAAACGTTTCTCACCACCAGCATTAGTCTCAACCTGTTTGAAACCACTGGCAACACCACCATTTTCATAACGAACACCATTTTTAAAGTAGCTTAAAAATAACTGAGATTCATGTTCTTGCGTTTCTCGATGTTGAACAGGTTCTCCACCTTAATTCGGAAAATTTCATAAGTGCATCATTACATGATCAATTTAAGTTTAATATTACCTAGTTGATCATCAAGTTGAACAGTATAAATGGCGGCTGATCCAGCTTCATCTTGGCTGGTTTGTGTTCCTAGCCAAAAATGAATATCCCAGGATAATTTTCCCTTGTTGTCAACTTTGGTCTACATGAAAATTTTAAAGGAAAAAAATTAATTATTTTTAACTTTTCAGAAAGTCATATTATTTATTGAAAAAATGCATGTTATTGAACATATGATATCATAATGTGCTATAAATAATATATTGATATATTGAAAGAAAATACTTACATTCATTACGATATAAGAATCACCATCATAGAACTTTCCATAGTCATTTTTAGGATAAGCCACTGGTGCAAAATTCTAGATAACATACATTAATTATAATATAATATAAAGTTCAAAAGTTTATTTTTTATAGTATTCTGGGAATTGTTTCAAAAAAAAAATCAGATCCATCCAAAAATAGGCTGTAAATTATTTTAAGAAATTAATATACATTTAGATCGATAAATGATTTTTCACCATTTGTTTCACACATTTTATGAACTATTATTATATAAATAATAACGTTTGACTAGTAAAATCTGAGTTATTATTTTAGACATAAACATTTTATTTGAAAAAAAAAACAATTAAAAAAAATAGATTGTTTTGGTCGAGATTTTAAACAATATATAACACAATGTATACATAAAAATGTTGATTTTAAGAAATTTTATTAGTTTTAAGATACTTTGGTTACACTTTTGTCTTAAATTTTGTCAGAAGTGACTCAAAACAATAATAATCATGTAAAAATTGTCTTTGGAGGTAGACATGACAAATGTCTACACATTAAATCGTGTATTTTTAGAATATTTACTACCGGCAATTTCGAAGAAATTTTTCATGTATGATTTTTTTTATTAATAATAATCATAAATGTAAGTCATTAAAAATTTAAGTATACCTCGATTCTCCAAATTTCTAGTCCTGCTTTTTTTCCTGCGTTTGCAAAAGCTTGATGCATGATTGGTCTTTGGGGTGGTTTACTTTGGCTTGTAGCTGCTAAAACAGTTGAGAAACTAAAAAAAAATATTTTTCACTATATTTCGTTTAAAAATATTTAAGATACAAAATGATAGATATTTAAATTTTAAAAGGTTACTTTGTTCAATTTTTTAATTTTGATTTTTTCCAATTTTACTTCCTTACCTCAAGACGATTAATGCTGAATTAAACAGCAAAAATTTTCGTAAGTCATTCATTTTCTTCTCTCTATATGAGTAACAGCAAATAAAACAACTGAGACATATTAATAAACATGAAAAGAAAATGTTTAAAGTATTAAAAAAGAAATTCTTAAAATATATTGACCGGCACATGATGATGATGATGAAATGTTAAGTAAATAATATTATTACAAATAGTATAACTTCATGAAATTTGTACACTCATGTTATGTTTTTTCATGTTCGTTTATTTTCTCAAGATTTTTGATTTAGATAAATTTCACTCAATAGAAAAACGTTTTATTTTTAAGATTATTTCATTAAATGTAAAAAGATTTAAAGTTAAACACATTTTTCACAAATTTTCAAATTTTAATTAACGGATTTAGTTGGTTTTTTTTTGTATGAAAGCTCTCATGCTGTGGAACAGTGGTCCTTCTGTCTTTGAATCATTAATTGTATAATTTTGCATTTAATTTTGTATTAAAGGTGATAAATTTAACGAACACTTGTAGAAAATTCTATGAGAAAGTTGTGTGTAACATGTGGAGGCGCCTGGTGCATTCATATTAATAATTATGTTTCATGACAAATGCGGATAATATTTTTGTCATATATTCAAAATTAAATTTACACAATACAATATAAAATTTAATGGTTTTTAAATTATTAAAATAAATAAAAAAGATGTATATGATGTAATGTTTTGCAAAAAGTAAACAACAATTTTATGATTTAAATAAAAAAAGTTCGTACTTTGATTGATATATGTGGAAATTAATATGACGAAATGAAATTAAATTTAATTCTACGAAAGAGATATTTTTTTATTTATTATAAATCTTATTGTGTCAAGAGGTTATAATATTAATTGATAAGGGATGATAATTGAATTTTCTTAGAATAGTCGTCTATAAGTTTAACATTTTTTCTTAGAACAAACTACAATGATAAGTTGTTTTGACGATGTTTTTAATTCTGTTTAAGTAATTTTGTAAATAAACATAAAACAATATTGATTGTATTTTTTTTAACTTTAATTTTTGGTGTCACGGACGATGTTTAAAAAAATATTTATTGAAAAAACTCACTTTATTATACCTTATTAAGCACGATCACTCGCTTAGCTGTTCAAAAAGTGACTAAATTATTTTATTAACCAATTACATTAATATATAAACATCTCAAGTATAACGTTACTGTCCTGATAACTGGAATAAACTGTATTTTATTTACTGATAATGAATGAACATCAAAAATTTAATTGTCAATTTGTAATGAAATCTTTTGTTGGATTCTTGATTTAGTTTATTTACACTGGGAAGTTACACTGGAAAATCAAAAACTACCATAATTTCCATGATTGAACTCTAATATGCTTTCGTTAAACCGTTAAATTAACCTTCTCTTTCTGAGGAATAGATCCAGCTGGAATTTTTCAATGAAATTTGAAATTTTCTAGTAGATTTTAACCCAAAAGTGAATGATCAATCAAAAAAATTTGGTAGTTAGAGTTAAAAAAAAATTTCAGGATGAGTTAGGAAAAATACGTATAACTCCTATGGAAAAACATACAGAAATTTCACTTTAAAAATTGATATAAAAAAATTGTGGTTCTTCTAATATTTTTTCAAATATTATGAAATTTTTAAAAACCAGTACAAAAGTATCAAAGATACCTATCAAAGAATCTATTTATTGAAGAAAAAATGCTCAAAAATTGAAATATATATACCATAATGTTTGCCAATTTTTGGTACCACTGGTCACCCCAAACGATTTTTCATGAAAATGAGAATTGTAGATAATTTTTTTTCATAAATTTGCCAAATTTTGGTTTTAGTTAGTTGAATTTGATAAAAATACGATCATACAGCAAATTTTTTTTTGTAAAAATACTCCTCAATTTTGCAATTGGTCGAAAAACAGGCTAACCATGTAAGCAGGTGAAAGTTTGATAATCTCGGACTATGTACAGAAATTTTGAACTTTCTGTAAGTGTATCTATACAAAATGAACTGTCAAATTTTACCTGTCAATTTGTATAAAACACCAAAAAAAAAGTCATTTCCAATCAAAACTAAGCTTCTACATTGCTGCTGTACCTTTACTAGTACTTTATACATGGTATAACTCCTTATAATTTTCGTACAGAACGCGTTATAATTTTTGCGCTATCTATAATAATTATAAGGACTTATACCTTATATGTTCCACCCGTGAGACATTGGAAAAAAAGGGTTAAGTAAAATTAAATACTTGTTTGAGTGGAGGGTTATATTTTTGTTAAATTTTATTTATTTAATCTAGATCATTAGGAACTTGATAATTCATAAGGGCTTTAACACGTGAACTCCTGTTGGATCGTTATTTTCCATCCAGTGTGGTATCATAACATAGATTTTTCAAGTATTAAAGAATGATCAAAATTTATGGATATAAAGAGCATTGCAATTGATTAGACTTTTAGATCAAGTTCTTTGCAAGTTGTTTATTTATTCTTTAATTAAGATTTTGAATGTCACGCACGTGTTTATTGTGACCGTTTTCTTTTTCAAGTAGTTATTTAGATGTATCATAGTAAGCCGAAGCTAATCATCAAAACGGATAATTTCAGATATCCTTTGTTATGAAATATTTCGACAGCTCCGCCTCCGTGTTTACATTTTAGCTGTCACAACAATAGAATACGTCTTCGGACAGAACTAATTGACATCAGTTTAGTTATTATTATCGCAAGAATACGACGGACCAGCTGAAAGCGACACAATAATAATAATTTCTCTATTCTCTAAGGATTAAGTAACATCCAGACCGAATTTAATATCAACAACTGCAAAAATAGTGAGTCGACTTACAATAAAAAAACTGTAGAATACTAAAAAATACAATTTATAAATGAATTAAGTAGTACAACAAATTTTATGAAGCTGTGTCATCACTTTTTTCTAAATTCTTCGATTTTACTTTTAATTAGTGTTCTACTAGGATCTTACTCTTATAATTATTCATCAATGTCCTCAAATATTTGCCATTGAACCAGCTCACACTAGTACACTGATACACTAGAAAAAAAGCTTGGAATTGCAATAGTTAAATTTTTATTAAACTCAATTATGGGAGGTATGTAAAACTCTTCAAAATGTTAAATTAAAATCATCAAGTTGTATTTTCATGTTATTTTATAGATGGAAATGCTGGAAGGGGTCCATTGCCCGATCGATGGCTTTATTGTCCAAGGAAGTCTGACTCTTTAATTGCTGACAAATTTTTAGCTTTTAAAACTCCATTATGTGATAAATTCACATCAAAAATGCCTGAAGAATGCATCTTTACACCAAAAATGCTGCTTCAGATAATGAAATCATACAAAGTCAAACTAGGTTTGTGGATTGATTTGACAAATACGAATCGATTTTATGACAGAAATGAGGTAGAATCAAACGAGTGTAAATATATAAAATTGAATTGTCGTGGTCATGGTGAAACGCCATCCATTGAACAGACAAGATCATTTATTGAGATTGTTGATGAATATATTAGAGATCATCCATTAGATACAGTCGGTGTTCATTGTACACACGGATTTAATCGAACTGGTAAGAATCTTATTGGCGATAAAATAAATACATAAAACAATTTTCAATTTGTGACATTTTCAGGATTTTTAATTGTAGCTTATATGGTGGAAAGAATGGATTGTTCAGTAGTTGCTGCTTTGTATGCCTTTCAGCAAGCACGACCGCCAGGTATTTACAAGGCAGATTATATTAGAGAACTTTTAAAGCGTTATGGTGATGACGATGAAACATTTTCTGCGCCAGAAAAACCTGATTGGTCTTATGGTATAAATTAAACTCTTTTTTTGTTTACTGTAAGTGTAAATTTCATTTTCCTTAAAGACGAAAATTCCCATGAAGATGGTCAAGAGGAATATGATGAGCACGAGGAAAACTCATTGATTGTGAATCCCAAAAGAAAGAGATCTGACAATGAAGATGATACTCCGTCTAGTAATGGCACAAATGACTCTCCAAAACGAAAAAGAAGGAAAGAATTTTTGAACTTAAATGCAACATTTATGGCGGGAGTGCCCGGAGTTGAACTTTTCATTACACAAGTAAATTCATATTTCAATTTAATTGATATTCTTGAAATCATTCATAATTTTTTCCAGCCACGTCTGTCAGAGATTCAGGGCAAAGTTCAAGATATGTGTGAATGGAAAAAAACTGGCTTTCCTGGTTCACAACCCGTTTCAATGGATAGAAACAATATAAAATTAATTCAAATAAAACCATATATGGTGTCCTGGAAAGCAGATGGAACGAGGTACGATGAATTTGGTTTTTACTAACAAGTTTGAATGCACTATAATTGAAATTTTCCTTTAGATATATGATGTATATTGAACAAGAAAATGAAATTTATTTCTTTGATCGAGATTTTTCATGCTTCAAAGTGTCAAATTTAAGGTTTCCATCAAGAGCTGATCCTCAGAAACATGTTACGAATACTCTATTGGATGGTGTAAGTTACTGTTGTTATTCTTATTATTTGTAGCTCAATACTGATGTACTCTGAACTGTTCTTCCAGGAAATGGTAATTGACAAAGTAAATGGTTTAAGTATTCCACGTTATTTGGTTTACGATATCATCAAATTTGAAAATGAAGATATTGGATCCAAGTCCTTTTACGATAGATTAAAATGTATTGATAAGGAAATAATTGGTCCGAGACATGAAGCAATGAAACGTGGGACAATCAACAAACAAAGAGAACCATTTAGTGTGAGAAAAAAAGATTTTTGGGATGTTACTATGGCGTCATCATTATTAGGTGAAAAATTTGCGAAACAATTAAGTCATGAACCTGATGGATTGATTTTCCAACCAAAAATGGATGTAAGATTATTAAAAGAAACTTATATTTTGAGTTTAATATATTAATTCATATTTATTACAGCCTTATTTACCTGGTCAATGTCCTGAAGTTTTAAAATGGAAGCCCCCAGAGTTAAATTCGGTAGATTTTAAATTATTAATAAAAGAAGAAAGTGGAATGGGGTAAGTTTTTTCATAATTTTAACTTGCTAAAATAAATTCGTTATGTAATTTCAATGTTCTCAGATTGTTAACTCGAAAGGTTGGTTTTCTGTATGTTGGTGGTTTGGATCAACCATTTTCTCAAATTAAAATTACAAAAGATATAAAAGAACTTCATAATAAAATTATAGAATGTAAATTAGAAAATAACGCTTGGAAATTCATGCGTGAGCGAACTGACAAATCGTATCCAAATAGTTTTAACACAGCAAAAGGTAAGCGTATTCTTAAAACTTTGTAAATGAGTTTTCTTAATTTATTTTTTAAATTCTAGCCGTTTGTGAAAGTATTTTACATCCAGTAACAAAACAAATATTACTGGATTTCATCGCAAATAAACGGTTTATGGATGACAACGAGTCCATGCCACCTCCTCGAAGATGAACAACTTAAATATATTGTAAAGTGATTTAGACTTGGTTTTAAATATTTTCGTTATTAAAAATTTGATTATGAATGCAAATAAAATTTTACGATTACATACTATTGTAAATAGCAAAACCATAGAAGCTCTTGGTATAAAGACAACTTGAAACATATGTGATTACTGTGCTGAAGCTTTCCATGAGCATGAAATTTTCAAAGAATTTCCATGATTTGAAATTGCTAAAATTTTACATTTCACGAGTTTAAATCTTGAAAATGATTGCCTCCACGAGTTTTAACAAGCGTTTGAAACTCGTGGAAAACTTCAGTAAAGTGTTTTTCTAAATTTATTTTTTTGCTTTAAATCCGGAAGGGCTTAAATGATGCGATTAATCCTGTGAGTCGTTGCAATAGCATTTTAAAATTTAAAGTTCGAAAATCGATGGGTTTTGTATCTTTGCTAGCCTAATAGCAAGAACTCAAACCACATAAATCGAAAATTCGGTATAAATTTCCCTTTATATTTTTTTTTTTAATCAAAGACACGAACTATTTTTTTTAAAATTATTAAAGACATGAACTTTTTTATTTAAATCGAAACATTACATCAAAATCATTGAAGTTCTAAAATTTTTGAATCCTTGAAACTGAAAGAGTCGTGCTCTTCAATAGTTCAGCAGCACTGTTCAACGAAGAAATTAAAAGAACTGGAAATAATTTTAAAAGCAACAAAACCCCTCATTCTTTTTATGATTCAAAAGTTACTCTACTTTTAAACTGAATATTTCCATTTGTTTCTTATAAGAGCTCAAAGACAAAAACCAAAAGTATTTGAACTCGAACTTATTTAAGGAAAAACTGGTCGGAAGTTACGAAATTTTCTTATGGAAATAAAATTTAGTCGAAAATCACATATCCCCTTCTCTTTCTTTTTTTCAGCTTATCTCTTTACGAACAATTTTTCATAAAACTATTGATTTCTAGTTGAATTCGATAAAAATACACTAATATGCTCAGTTTTTTGTTAACCCTCGGTTCAGCGACTGGGTCTGGCCAGGCCAATGTATTTTTGATTAATTATTAAATTATGTTCTAATTGTGCTAGCGATTTCAAATTCACGGTATGTTCCTAAAATTTTTTTAAAAAGAAACCTTTCGAAATAGGTATTTTGGAGGCTTAAAAACACCTTAGTTTCAGCGACGGGATCTTCTAAGGCCCTTAAGCATATTGTGCAGAAAATTTATATTTTTATAAGTGATAAGTAAAAATGACATAAAGATAAATTGAAGAAAATATATCAAGCTACAACTTTGCTGAAGGAACCAAGTCCATATTACAGATAATAAAAGGTCAAAAATGGTAAAATCACTGAAAAACCGTTGAATAACATCTAAAATTGTTATTGTTTTCCATTTTTTGCCTCTAAATATTTGCAATATTGACTTAGTCAGTTCAGCAAAGTTGATAAACGGCTTTAGAGTTAAGTTTATTAAGTTTGAATAAAATCTGAAAAAAAAATGTTATATGACAAGGAAAGAAAAACAAAATAAATTATTTTAATTATTACAGTATTATTACAAAAAATTAAGTACTTAGTTTACAAATCAGAATAAACAATTAATATATTTATTAAAATAATCTTATACTCTAATTTTCATAACGGGGTGAATAGTGTGGTGGATTGTTGTTCAACTTTTTTCTTTTTTTAATTCAAATGAGATTGACCTTGATAGTACCCGCAGTGTTTACAATATTTAAATTTTATACACATTTTATTTTTTTTTTACATTTACAGTAAGCACTTTTGCGCTAAATCCTACATTAAATAGAACTATAGAGCAATGTTTATTTTTTTCTAGCATTTTATTTTATTTTATTTCATAAATATATAGATTTGAATTCTTCTTAACTAAAGTAATTACGTTTATAATTTTTATTTTACACTAAAAATATTTTAACAATTATCAGTTTTGTTTTTTTCAAATCACTTGTTTTTTTTTTCTATAAATCATTTTATTTTCAATACAAAAATTTATTTTTATTTTCAAACAAGTCTTAATTTTTTTTTCATGGAGATGTGTGTATTTAAGGATGATTTTTTAAACGGTCTATGAAATTTTCAAAAATAATTTCTCTTTGAATGGTATTTTTTTTTTTATATTTATTTATACTAAAATGACTTAATTTAAAATCACTGCAATAGAAATAAAATTTGTAAGAAGCCAGAAAAATATTGAATAAATTTTTGGAATGGCAGCAGCACTGTAAAATGTTACGGAAAGACCTCTCATTTCAGAACCTGCAAAAAAAGAACGAAAAAAAATGATTTTAAAATTAAAAAAACCTAGGAATCAAGTTTACAATAAACTTATTAAACTTAGACCTACCTAAAACTTCGTCTAACTTACCATTTGATGATGTACTGAATGTAAAACTCTCTGAAGTATTGCTCCAACCATGTTTATTTCTTCAAATAATTTTTTTTTTTATTTAAACATTATTATTTTTAATTATTAAATTTAAGAATTTACCTGGCTTGAACTCTTGCTTCGTATTGTTGATCAGGATCAAGGCCTCGTATAACATAACTCATACTTTGTGTATAAAGATGTGATAATGGTACAGCTGGAAGGACGACATCTCGCCAATCATTCCGAGGCCAATGTGCATTGTAACTACGATGAATTGATGTGTGATAGATATTACTGCCATACTGGTGATAATTTTTTTGATGTTCAAAAGGTTGTAATTGTTCTATTCTATTATCTAGCTCTGTCGGGGACTCTGGTAATCGTCTAAAATACAATTTGTATTCTTCAACTGGTGCATAAGAGTCAACTGTCCACGAAATATTGTACCTGTAAATAATTATAATTGAATTTTATTTTTAAAACATTTTAAAATTCAATTTTACCTATCTTTAAACTGACTAACTGATGGAGATCTGAATGTGACGGCTCCAGGTCGACCTGTAAGTTGTAAGGTTTGTCTGGATTTTCCCAATTGGTTTTCAGCTGTAATTCGTATAATATTTAAAAAGAGTAAAATTAATATAAAAAAAATATCATACTAACCGACACACGAATAGTTTCCAAAGTCTTGAGGATGTACTTTTCTTATAATGAGTGTATGACGTGTGCCACGATTTTCCATAATGTGTCTTTCTGTTGTATCAATTTGCATGGTATCTTTGAACCAAATCACCTATGCATTGTTACAATGTTGAGAGAAATTCTTCAAATAATAATAAAGCTTTCAATATACCTGCAAATTATCGCCATGGACCAAACAAACCAACATTGCTTCTTCTCCTTCTCCTATGAAATCATAAATATGTTTATTAAAGAGTCAAATAATTTGGAGATGAATTTTTTACCTGAATAAACAACTGGCGATTCTAACACAATTTCTGGTGGATCTGTTTATTTAATTTTAATGATGATTAAAATGACAATTCTTTTTTAAATGAAATACTTACATAAAACATGTAAAATCACTTGGGAGGAAGCAGGTTGTCCCACTCCATTTTCTGCCTTACAAATATAAATTCCTCCCTTATGACGATCCATATCAGCTATTGACAATATTGTTGAACGCAGAACTTCGTCGCCTGTTATTTATTAAAAGTAGTAAATGAATAGAAAATTAAATTACAACTTATTAAAATTCGTTTAATTCGTACCAGAAGGAAGAACATTGTTTTTTCTGGACCAAGTTATATTTGGTGTGGGATTGCCAGATGCTGCACATTCTATTTTTACAGCTCCACCTTTTTTGACTTGCAAATGCGAACCCGAACTTATATGATGTATTCTAGGCGGGACTTTTAATTGAATAAAATAAATGTTTATTAAGTTTTCATCAATATAGCGGAAAAAATTTACCTAATATTTCTACAGTGTGTGTTATTTCTATTGGTTCTAATGTTGCTATTTGGCATATATAATCTCCTGCATCTTGAGGACCAGCGTTTTCTATTTGCAACGAAAAGCCCCCATTCTTTGTTATCAGTTTAACTCGTGGATCTGGTGTTACTTTAACTGAACCAGCTGATAAAATTGCTATTCCACGTTTCCACGCGACTATAAAATTATCTACATTCGACACCTGACAAGGCAATGAAATGGTTTCGCCATCTACAAATTTGAGCGTTTCAGATCTTGATATAAAGCTGGGTTCAGCTCTTAATCCGATCTGGCTTAGAGCGCATGCTGAAATAAAAGTGAAATATTTAAGCTTTAAAGTAAGTGAATACACTTTTGTTAAGATATTTTGAAATTTACATTTTTGAAAGGGGAAAATTTTGAGGAGAAAATGCTCTAAGTAGGGGAAAAATTTTTATTCAGTTTTTTTCGTTTTCGAAAATTGTCCTTTTGAATTACATTTGATACTGTTTTTACACATCAGAAATGTACAAATTCTTAATAGAACTAATGGTTTAAAACAATCAACAACATTGATGTGATTTTTGTTAAAATCAATTTACTTAACCACTTTTCTTAAAAGAATATGATTTTTAATCTTTATTTTATACAGGTTTAAAATATATTTTTTATTTTATTCAAACATCAAAGTTTTCCAAATTTTTGAGAACGAATGTTTCAGACAATAATCAGGTAAATTTCAATTTTTAAATGGTTCAGGACTTAGAAATTTTTTGAAATTGACGACTGCAAAAATTTAATTGTAATTTTCTTCTTATTTTTACTCAATATCAAATTTAAGATAGTAATGAAATTTTAATAAATAAAAAAAAATATTTTATTATTATAATAGTTATTTACACACTTATCGTCAATTTTTAGTTTAAATGTATGAAATATTTGTATGAAATTTTTTGAGAAGTGAATATTTTTCTCGTTGACGAAAATTTTGAATTTTATACAAAATTTTTTAAAAACTACAGAAAATATGAATAAAGATGAAAAAAGATCACGAATTTTCATATTCTGTTACTGAAAACATTCAAATAATTGATACTTAGTCTTGTAAATATACATAAAATCAAGATTGTTAAGAGATTTTTCAAAAACACAAATTAGGCACTTTTGAAAAAATCGTAGAATGTGTTCGAATTTCAACATAATGAGTTCAGATTAATTTTCATCTAATTTTAGTTTAACATTATACAAGATTTCTATTTAATTTTATGCATGTAGAGAAAAAAATAAGATCCTTTAAGATCTAAACATATTTAAAAGTAATTCCAAATTAATTTTATTTCTAGGATTTTGAACCTAAATACTCAAAATTTTCTAATCATCGTTGGTTCAGATTTTTATATGATTTTGGAATTATTTGTATATGACTTGGGATAAGACTCGTAAATAAATAAAAGTGAATTTTCGGTCAACGCAAATTAGTGATTTTTTTCTGTTTTATTAGATAATTTTAACGTATTTTAATTTTATTGTTTTTTCTCATTATTGCACGAATAAAATTATGCCGATTATTTATGTTTAATTAAGTTTTAAAAATAAGTCATGATATTAGTGTTTAAGACATTTTTTTTTGTCTTGAAAATGTTGTTAAAATCTATTAGGCATTAAATTATTACAAAAAAATCAAACAGATGTTAACCACAATTGGCCGAATTTGACTCGCAAAAAATATAAAGTCCGATTAGGTTCAAATAATCTTTGAGTTGTCATATCATCGTAAAGTCATATTTCTAAAGAAAAGAGTTATAAGTTAGGGTCGAGTTACTGGCTATCGTTATCTTTTGAACACCTATCGTTCATTTTATTTTGTGGAATAACTTAAGGGGTATATAAACTAAAAACTTCTGAAATTAAAAAATAAAGCCCAATTCTGTTAGAGAACTGCTTTTCATTGTTAAATGATCAAAAAATCTTGTTTATTTAAGTCAAAATTATTTTCAATACACGGTAAAGGGTTTCGAACTGTAGACGATTCCACGACCCTATATTTTTATTATTTTACTCATCAAAACTAAGAAAATTATCATATTTTATGTTTATCATATTTCTATTAATCAGTTTCATTTGTCATTATGATTGAAAATATTTAGCCTACTCTAGTTTTAACCTTAAAATTTGCTTGTAATCAAAAATCAATTCGCTAATCTTGACTTATTGATTCACTCATCTTGACTTTGTAATTTAATTTGAACCATTTTGACCATTTTGGAAAATATTGATCAAAATCTGCGATTTTAAACGTCTTTTGAATTTGACTGAAAATTTGACTTAAGAAAATCGGCCTGTTTGGAAAACTTCATACTTCTTTATTTATTTACACGGTTTTTTTGACCATTCTCAGGCTCAGCAGACTGGAAAGCTCAATCTAATGAGTTTAAATCATCCTTATGAGCTCTTTGAGGAGTTATGGATTACAAATGCACTTAAAATTTGAAATTTGAGAAATTTCATTTTTCAATACTTTTCAGTACGCTTTTTTCACTAATCATTTTAATCACTTTTAAGTTTATTAATTTGAGTTACAAAAAGACGTAGTCAGTATAAATGAATAGCTTTAGTTCAATAATCAGATTTAGCATCTTTTCTTGTCTAACCCTCGATCAAACGTTTCGGATTCACTGTGCTGAAGTTTGCCACGAGTTTGACTACGCTTCCACGAGTTTTAAACGCTTACTCAAACTCGTGGAAGAACTCATTTACATGACTCAAACTCGTGGAGGCACTCATTTAGATGACTCTAACTCGTGGAAAATTATATTCGAGCGATTTCAACTCGTGGAAATGAATATTTGATTGCGTTAAACTCGTAGAAATAAATTTTTGATTACTTTCAACTCGTGGATAGTAAAATTTGAGCGATTTCAACTCGTGGAAATGAATATTTGATTAGTTTCAACTCGTGGATAGTAAAATTCGAGCGATTTCAACTTAATTTTTAATTTACTATCCACGAGTTGAAAGTAATCAAAAAATTATTTCCACGAGTGTAACGCTACAAATATTCATTTCCACGAGTTGAAATCGCTCGAATATTACTTTCCACGAGTTGAAATCGCTCAAATTTTACTATCCACGAGTTGAAAGTAATCAAAAAATTATTTCCACGAGTTTAACGCAATCAAATATTCATTTCCACGAGTTGAAATCGCTCGAATATTATTTTCCACGAGTTAGAGTCATCTAAATGAGTGCCTCCACGAGTTTGAGTAAGCGTTTAAAACTCGTGGAAGCGTAGTCAAACTCGTGGCAAACTTCAGCACAGTTTCGGATTCATTTTCAGAGTTTGTACAGAAAAAGAAAATTAGTTAATCTCAAATACCTAATATTAGAGATAAAAAAATAAAATAAAATAATAATATAAAATAAAATAAAATTTTTTAGGTGTGAGGACTAGAAAAATAATAATGTCTAATAAGTGTGATAAGTGTTATGAAAAAGTCATGTCAAATTTTTCATTTTTGTTTCAGGAGTGGGTTTACCAACGGTAACTGGGGTATCTTGGCTACTCATGAACTCGGGAATATTATATGGACATTATTTTCAAAATTTGAAATAATTTTTTTTTACTTATCCTTTCTTTCTGTATATATTTTAACTCATCAATTCTCAATATAAGTATTTTTTTGGGTGAACACCAAAACGTAGAAAATTAATCTTTATAATTGCCCTAGAATTGTGTCAAAAAATTTGCCCACAAGATTTTTTTTTATTGAAAATGTTTGTAGTGAAAATTCACTTACAAATCGTTAAGCACCTTTAAATGTTTTGATAATAATTAATAAATAATGATAAAAATGTAAATAAATAGCTCTTTTAGGATTTATATCTTTAAAAATTCTAGTTTTCTTCTGATCAATACCAAACTAAATCTGTTCCTGAATAAAAAATTTTAGAATCATATAATAATAAATATAATAATAAAAAATTAAAAACCGAATACGTTTCACTTCTAGAAATGACAAACTCCGCCATGGGGGCAATTAAGTGGTTCTTGGGCCCTGGAGTCTCAAGCCAAGATAAACGGACGATGGGAGCGCGTAAGGCTCACAACCCCACCGCGTAAAAACGGCAAGTGTAGAACAAAAAAGGATAAGAAAAAGCAAAACAGTGATTAAAATTCAAATTTTATTATGAATTCAATAATTATTTTGAAAAATTATAATTAATCAATTAATCAACTGAAAGATCGGTTCTTCTCAACCACGACATCACAAGAACATGTGTATGAAAAAAAGTTGTTTTCGCACAAATGCTTAGAATGGTGTCAGAACCAGTATATAAAGTTATAGCGAAAAAACATGTCATCGAAAATGTTATTTATATTTGTTTGACTCATGTAGGTGAAATTTACCAAGTAATATATGAATTTAAAGGAAAACAATTGTCGTGGCCCCAGAGGCATCTTTTCAGTTTTAACAGCATATATATAAAATTATTTTGATCCTTAATAAGTCAAATATACTTACTAGTCTGTATTCTCAGAAGTATTATCCAAATATTAAAGTAAAAAAGTTTTTCTAATATGTTTTGGAATCTTAGACTCCTCCATGCCATAAATGATTTATTTCTACTTTTGTCACACTTTTGATAAAAAATTATAAGCTTCATTAAAGCATTTCTGGTCATTTTTAATTTCAATAAACATAGAATGACCTTTAACACTGTATGCTCGCATACATTTTCTTTTAGTTTTTTTTGCCTTAACTTGATTTTTACTTAGTTTGCATAAATACTTTATTTAATAAATAAATAACTTCAATTCAATTCATCGTACGACTATCTACCAATCATATCTGAAATAATTCTACAACTTAATAATTTGTTGATCACATTATATATTTTTTTTGTTAATTTCTATTGATTTACTTAAAACAATTTATCAATTTGAATCATTCACTTCTTTTATTTCAAATGAGTAGTTGTAGTAGCTTTTATTTTTTTTTATATTTTCTTATCAATTTTTTTTTTATTTTTAAATTTTATAATAATATCACAATAACTCTGCTAACAATGGAAAATGTATTCTGCTTAATGATTATCAGCACTTTGTACAAATATTTTTTTAATCAAAGTAATTTGTAAAACCCAAATATTCAATGCCTTTAGATCTTCAAATTATTCTTGAATTTTCATGTGCATTAAAATTCACAAATATGAACATTTTACTATTTGGTACTTTGCATAGGTACTGACTTTTGATTAAAATTTTCAGATGATTAAAAAAATGTGTATTCAGAATAAAAATTGTACAAGTTTCAGTTTTTAAATTTTTTGATTATTTTGTGTGTTTTGAGTTCACTTACTTGAAATTTTGGAATAAAATTAAAATATTTTAATCTTCATCCTGTCCTCAGTTGAAAGCTTAGCTTGATTAAAGGGAATTAAAATTCGAAAAGGTCGGTTACTTTAAATTTTCTGAATGAAACATATTCAGGCGACAGTGTCTTTTAAAATTGAAGCAGAAGTCAAATAAAAAAAGTTACGGCTGAAATTCTATTTTTGAAATTTATAGGGATCTAAAAGTCCCTGGACAGGGTGAAGATTAAAAATTTATATATATTTTGTGGTTCAATGAGTCAAAGATTATACGAGCTTCCTGTTTTTGAGATGAATCCGAATACTAAGAGTCAGTTATTAACCCCTTTGATTAGAATAAAGATTTTTTTTTCATAATTCATTTATTCATATTATGATTGAAATTTTTATATTAAAAAACGAAAAAAAAATAAAATTTATATTTTTATTAAGAGGGATGAGAATATTTGACCTTGTTAAATTGGCAATTAGGTTTATTATGAAACCTTTGCTTTGTTTTATCACTGATAAATTTTATTTAATATCTAAATTGAACATTAAACCTGATAAGAATTCACATTTTTCAAATCATTTAAAAATTTCATTTTCTCTTACATCTTAATTTGCATTAATTATATTAAATATTTCATAATGATCTTGAACCTTATGTTATATTTTCATTTTATTAAGATTTACGAATATTCTGTTGAATTTTTTTTTATGTATTCAATTTTTTTGTATTTTGATTTGAACTTTTTATTTTAAAATCTTTATAAATATCGGCTTAGATACGATTCCACTTTATTTATTTTATTTTTTTTTTTGATTTCTTGGTTTATTTTATTTGCTTGGAAAATTAACATCATTTAAATAACACGACTGATCACATGAAAGGACTCGCACGAACTGAGTGGTAAAATTTATTTCTTAGTGTTTAAAGTAAAAGTAAAGCAGGCTTCAAATAGCTTTGAAACAGACATAATCGATTGTTTTCGGCTACAAGATTTTCTTTTTTTTCTCCTCTATTTCGGAATATAATATTTCCCCTAATTTTCCTTCACTTTTTCCACTTGTTGAAACATTGATCGGTAATTTACTTTATTTATCAAATATGCTTATAAACAACAGATGACTTGTAAAAAATTACAATGAAGTTTTAATTTTTCTAAAATTCATTATTCAATATGAAAAACTTATCTTAAATAAAAAGGATAAGTCAGTTTCTTATGTTTAAAATTAAAAGTCAGTTACAAATATTGATTCATACAAATATAGGATTAGTTCAGCTATTTACCGCTCTAAGAATTTTAGCACTGTTGTAGATTAAACATGATCAAAAATATCTATTCAAAGAATGTTTAATTGATTCTTAATGTGCTTAGATGGTCAAAAAACTTTCATACAGATTCCAAACTTCATTCTTGGATATAAGATAAAATTTTTAGTGCATTTTGTAAGAAAAAATGCACTTTTACAGACGGGTTGTCCACCGTCACTCTGTAGGTCCATATGTTTGATCCATGCAATACTTTGTAAGGGGCCATCGGGGTGATGTGGGGTTTTTTCGTTTACTAGAGGAGCTCATAGGGATTTGTCAAAACTCATTAGTTTTGAGATTGGACTCATGTTTTGGGCTCCGAAGCTTAAAAACGGCTAAAAATTTGCAAATATTGCCGATATTTTTTTTGTTGGATAGACGAGCTTTTAAGAACAAACTTTGGCTAATTAGCTTTGGATTGGGCTAAAATATTGAGTTCCAATGCTTGGAGATGGGCAAAAGCCCAAATTTTCCCAAAATGACCGATGTTTTCAAAATGGCGAATCTTTTTTTTATAAATTTCAAAATGGCGAGCTCTCAAAAAAATTACCATGGCCGTTCAGCGATAACTTTTTACCTTTGCTTTCAGCGACGGGGTCTGGCTAGGCCCTAACTTTTTTGAGTAATAAAATCACGTTTTTTATAGTTTAAAGCAAAAATCACCTAAAACGAAATGGTAGAAAGTCTTTCAAGCTACAACTTTGCTGAACTGACTAAGTCGATATTTCATTCCCAAAATTAAAATATTTGTTGTATTGTCAAGTGAAGTTTTTGATTTAAAATAATAAAATAAACAAAACATCTCTTACTTTTTCTTACTTGATGGTATCCTAATTCTCACTAACCGAATGTCATTCGGACACATGTCAAATTTGGCGTATTTGAATTGTGTTCTACTCGGGTTGCTACATGTTTTTTTTTATCAGACAGACGATTCTATATTGGACAATATAAGAATTCGGCTGCATGGTGAAATAAGTAAGTAAAAAAAACATTCTAACATTAAAAATTGTGTAAAACTTTGATAAGGTGTTTTAAAATAGTAAAGTTTATCAAAACATTCAAAATCTAACATAATTATACAAAATACCTAACGTAGTATCTCAAATCACGAGAGTTCAAAAAAAAAATGATAAAAAAAAAATTTGCAAGTATTACAATTGATATTAGAAACATTTTTGTTCTTTTCATTAGTAATTCTAACATTAAAAAGGCCAAAATTAAGTTAAGAATTTTTTTGGGTGTGTTAATTAACATCCAGACATCTTTTTCTATGTGGAGGATGTCAAGGACATTCATTTTCAATAATTTTCCAACAAGGACATTATCTGCAATGCGGATTTTTATATCAAGAATATATATTTAATTAACTAATATTTAATTCTTAAATGATAATAATTCAATATTAAATGTTTATTTCCATAATTTGTATTTTTTTATAGTTTTTCAATGATTGAGGTTAGATTTATTACGTCAGGTATTTTAGATCGATATTTTCCATGTTTGCTATTTGTATGGAATGAAAAATTGATGTAATTTTTTTCTAACATTTTTATTTCAGTTTGACCTCTTAGTGTTTCATCAAGGCCTAAGATATTTTAACACAAGAATATATCCATTTTAAAAAGATTAATTAAAAAAAAAAATTAAAACTAGAAAGAAACGCCAAGTATTATAAACTAAGCCTTTTGCTTTGATCATCGAATAAGAGCGGATTTTTATCTATTCATATTTTTACGTACATATTATTATATACAGATATTCAAGCTTTTAATATACATAGTCATGTAAAATAATATTTATTATTATATATACTTGCAATATATTGTGACCCGGAAAATTATTAAAACATTATATTTAATAATTATAACAGAAAAACAAAAAATATTAAGGATTTTTCCAAGTATTAGAGGCGAGTGTTGATCATTTGCATTGAAAATTTTATCCAAACAACATTTTTTTATTAATAATAAGAAGAAGGAAAATATTTTTGTCTGTTTTTGTGTTTGTATTATGGCATCTGTTGATGTAATTGACTCCTCGATGAATTCTGAAGAACCAGAATCTTGTGACAATAAATCAATAGATAGTAATTCAAATTCTTCATCACCATCGCCTGAAAAAGCTTTGGATTTAGTGACAACTGTTGAGACGACTGAAGAATTCGAGAATGAAATTGAAAAAGATATTAAAGTAATGGAAGATATCATTTCGGAAGAACCGTCGAATATTGAGATTCAGTTAAATGATTCTGATAATGTAACACAAGCCGATGTAATTGAAAAAACCAATTTACCATTGGAAAATGAAGTTAATGAAAATGATAATCATTGCAAAATTTGCAAGTAAGTTTTATCGTCTTCGAATTTAAATTGTATTGAGTAATTATTTTGTTTTTGTTAAATTTCAGGAAAACTTATGAAATGCCTCGTGTTCTCTCATGTTTACATATATTTTGTGAAAAATGCCTTTGTTCTTTGTCACCATTTGATGGAAGTGATGTTTTTGATGATAAAACTTATTGTATTGATTGTCCAACATGTAAACAAACTACCAAAGTTGGACCAGCTGGAGTTGGTTCCCTGCCTCCCTATTTTATTTACACCAATATCCTGGATATTTCAACTTTAGATCCTTCATTGTTGGCATGTACATCTTGCAAAAGTAAGGAAACTGCCATTTCACGTTGTAATGACTGTGCTAATTTTTTGTGTGCAAGTTGTGATAATGCACATCAATACATGCGCTGTTTCGAAGACCACACAGTTGTAAAATTAGAAGATATGCGAAAATCTCCTGAAAAAGTTTCAATTCATAAGACCTTGTATTGTGCCGTACATGCAACTGAAACATTGAAATATTTCTGCCATAACTGTCAAATGACTATTTGCAATGAATGTCTTTTGTTAGAACACAAGGGCACCGAGCACGTTTACGAAAAAATAAGCCAAGCTGAAAAACGTATGAAAAATGAAGTTCAGAGCTTAATGATGGAGGCACGAACAAAATTTGAATATTGCGAACAAGCAACTAATGATTTAGATTCGTATTTGCAGAAATTGCAAGGACAACACGATTCAGCAAGAAATTTGATCAAAGAGACCTATGAAAATTTTAAAGCGATTTTGGAAAAATGTTACGAAGAAAATATGAAAGAGTTGGATAATTTACATTCTGAACGTGAATTAAAAATTATGGAATTATTTCATAATGTTGAAAAATCAGCAGAACAGATTGATAATGCCTGTAATTTTACTAAAGAGGTGCTTAACAACACTAACGGACCAGAATTCTTAAGTTTAAAGAAAATCATCACGTGTCAGTTCTTGAATTTGATCAATACAATTCCAAAAGCCGATGTTCATTATTCACTTGAATTTGAAGGAAAACCTGACAAATTTGAACAACTGGCCAGAGAAACATTCGGTCGTTTGCGTACTGAATCATCTCCTCCAAGTCCAAAAGAAAGCACTCCGCCACCAACTTTACCAGGAATGCCACCAATGTCAAATAAAGGAACTCAGAATAGTGCTTGTAACAATTCACAAGGAGCATTAACTAGTTCAGTAACTGCGAGCAGTCCAATATCTTTGCCAACATCAATGCAATCATCATTTGATGGTGACATATCAGCAATTGGTTCAGGATATATGTTACCTTCAAGTGTAATGACACCAGACTCATTAAATAGTCACTCCGTTGGTGGAGCAACCCCTGTATCTGTATTTCCCCCAGTTCCTAGCATTGGAAATCCAAGCCCTGCATTACCAGGCTTAACAAGTATCGCTGAATACAATTTGCATCGACTGGCAAATATTGCAGAAACCGCTGTTGATTTACCGGAGACATTAGTTCCTACTACACCTGGATCATCCTCGCAATTTACTTTAGCTGATTTAATTTCTGGTGACCAAAATGCTTTTAATAGTCTTCAAGCTTTAGCAGAAATTGGATTGGGCAACAATGGTAAGTTATACTTGTGAAAATTGTTTTACATAAAATTATTAATATTAATATCATAGATTTCGGACAACACCCAAGTCGCCCTCATCAAAACAATTCTTCATCAAATTTGCTCACTGAATACCCAAATTCATTAGGCTCAGCAACATCACCTCTCACAGCACACGAAGACGTTTTAAGTTCATTTCAACAAACATTGAATGCTGCAGGTCGTATCAAAGCCACACCAATGCATATTCGTTGTAAATTCGGTTCACTTGGTCCATCTAAAGGTCAATTCAATGCACCACACGGATTTTGTCTTGGTTTGGATGAGGAAATTATTGTAGCAGATACAAATAATCATCGAATTGAAATTTTCGAAAAGAATGGAACATTTAAATTTCAGTTTGGCGTACCAGGCAAGGACGAGGGTCAACTTTGGTATCCACGTAAAGTAGCTGTTATGCGTAATAATAGTCGATTTGTTGTATGTGACCGAGGAAATGAGAGATCACGAATGCAAATTTTCACAAAAGGCGGTCATTTCATGAAGAAAATTGCTATCAGGTATTAAATAAATTAAAATGTTATCAAATTTCATGTTAAACCAAAACAATTAATTGCAGATACATTGATATTGTTGCTGGTTTGGCCGTCACAAATAGTGGTCACATTGTTGCTGTAGACTCTGTCTCTCCAACTGTTTTCATTATAAGTGAAGATGGAGATTTATTACATTGGTTTGACTGTAGTGACTTTATGCGTGAGCCTTCCGATATCGCTGTACATGGTAAGATTCTTCATAATTTATTAAATAATTGAAGTTACTAATCTTATTTGTGTTAATTTTTTTTCAATTTTCCAGGTAATGACTTTTACATTTGTGATTTCAAAGGACATTGTGTTGCTGTATTTTCTAAAGATGGAAAATTCAAATATCGCATTGGAAATGAGAAAGTTACTTGCTTTCCAAATGGTATTGACATTTCTGATGCAGGTGATATTTTGATCGGTGATTCACATGGCAATCGGTTTCACGTGGCTTGTTACTCTAATGATGGAATTTTACAGTCCGAGTTTGAATGCCCTCATGTCAAGGTTTGTTTCGATTAGACGAAAAATTTTTTTTATTATAAACATTCTTAATGAATTTCAGGTATCCCGTTGCTGTGGCTTGAAAATTACATCAGAGGGTTTTGTTGTAACTTTAGCAAAAAACAATCATCATGTACTTGTATTGAATACACTCTATATACAGTGATTGCCCTTTTTGCATAAAATGGAAACAAACGTAAATTTTTTAAGTCAAATTGACTAAATAACTACTAATCAGTAATTTAAAATAAAATAGTTTTCACTATTTTTGTTCTCTTCCTTCCTTTTACATATTTGATCATTAATAAATAATATTTTAGCAATACCTTATATACATGTAACCGTACATTTAATACAAGTAAAACTTTTTAGAAATGAAAAAAAAACAATCTACTAAGAATATTTAAACAGTTCAATTTTTTAATATAATAATTATTAAATACATAATAACATGATCTCGTTTTAAGTTCACCTTGTTTACAAATAATATATATGTTTTTTTTAAATATAAGTTTTTTTTTATGTTTTCAACCATTTTGATTATAACTATTTTTATTATTATCATTAAACATGCCAAATAATTTAAAAAAAAAAATATTCAAAAATATTTATACATCTATAAATCATCCATTAATATGAATAATTATTATCATATACACACTGTAACTAAACAATTATTTGAATAATGATATTAAAAACATAATGTACAAAAGCATCAAACGAAAAAAAAACAGTTTTAAATTGTATTATTATTATGAAATTAAATTATGTTCATCCCCAAAAAGTCGAAATAATGAATCTTATATTCATATTGTTAAATGTTGGACATTTATATATTTATAGATATTATACAAGAAGAAAAAAACTCAATAATACAACAGTTATAACAACAAAAAAAATACTTATGGAATAAAATTAAAAATAGATGTAACTTTTTCATAAATATACATTTTAGAACTTGCTAAAAAATGTTTATGTCTTATATATATACCAAATGGGTTTGAGTTCCAAAAACAAATAAACAAACACAAAAAAACGCTTGTATATTTATACATTTACTTATAATTAAAAATAATAATATTTTAAAAAAATATACAAACAAAATGAAAAAAATGGTGTAGAACCAAACTTTGTCAAAATATAATATTGCCTATATTTAAAGTAACGCGCTATCAATATAACATAATATAATGTTTAAAAAAAAAATATAATATTTTGTATTACTGTACTGGTCAAAAAAAAAATGTTATTTAGTTTAATATTTGTAGTGATATCATTTAAGTTTATATTAATACCACACATAATATGAACTTTAGACAATGTTTTTATTATTACTGTGTTATATTTAAATCCGTTCGATAATCGAACATTTTTTTCCTTCTGAAAATGAATACGTTTATTTATTTTTAACATTAATTATAAACATAATAATTGTAGTTTTTAAACATAAGAAAAGAAAAAAAACATACAAACGCATCAAGACAACTTCCTTTTTCTACAAAAACTTTAGTAGAAAATATTTTTTTGTTTTTTTTTTTTAATTTAAATGTTATAAATTTATAATTATTATTACTAAATTTAACTTTTTGATTATACACATTTAACTTTTTTATGATAGAATTTAATGAAAAATATATATTAAGTTAAGGCAAATAACAAATAACGTGGTCTTAGGTGGTATACATATTAAAAAAAAAGAAAATTTTAAATTAAAATCCACCGTACGTACCTTAAATTAGTAGTAAACCTCCTGCTCAATTATTTATCAAAAACAATTTGTGATTGAACAATATTTTTTTGTTTTTTTTTTATTAATCATGTATAAATAAAAATATATTTTAATGAATATTTATTTGGAATATTATATCATTAACATGTTAATCTACAATTAATATATATTTTGTAGAGCAAGGGTATTTTTTATTATCATTTACAAAGTAGAAAAAAAATAAGTTTTAAGTAATTTTTTACAATTTTTGTCATATTTTTTAGCTTTAAAACACGTTTATGCGAATTATTTACTTTTTTGTTTTGTTTTTTTATAGACTAAGTTTTTTTTTTCTGTGTATTCTGAAATACAAACAAAACTGTTTCATTCAATTTGTTGTATATTTTCAAAATTTAAAATTAAACAAAAATTTTCCTAAAAATGTTAACTGTACCAAATTATTAATTGACAAACAGCATAAAATGCTGAACAATAGTTTGATGACACCTGTAAAAAAAAAAGGTGAAAAGAGCTTAAAATAAAAGAAAAACATGACAAAACATGCGATATTAAATCAAATCAAATAACATAATAATATTAATAAAAAAAAAATAATATTACTTTTTGGAAACAATTTTATTTAACTTTTAAATCAAATACGATTTAAAGGAAGTCGGTTTTTTCGTGGCCCAATTTTAATTTTATATATAATTCAAATTTAAAACAATTTTGTGGCTTTTCATTCTAAAGTAGGTACGAAACACAAGTTTCAATATGGCCAATCTTAATGCACAGGCCTATGGTCCATCCAAAAAAATGAAATTTGTGTTCTACTAAAAATTTTGTATCTGCCCTAAAAACCGAAAAACAAGGTTTTCAAATTTTTTTTTACTCTAAAACTTAAAAATGCAAAAATGACAGGGTTTTGTATGAAACAAGTATGATGTTTGTTCTTGAAAGTTGTAGATTATAATCTGATGGAAAAACTTATAACTTACCATTTTACATGTTTTCATACGAAAAAAATGATTTTTCGTCAAAAATATTTGTTGAAAAAACCGAGAATATAAACTTTTGTTTTTTTCCCAACATTTTTTGACAACATGTAAAATGGTATATAAAAACTTTTTTCACCAAATTATTATCTACAACTTTCACGAACAAACATCATATGTATTTCATACAAAACGATGTCATTTTAACAGTTTTAAATTGAAAAAATTAAAAAAATCCTTGTTTTTCGGTTTTTAGGGCAAATACAAAAATTTTTGTGGAAGAAAAGTTTCATATTTTTTAATGGACCATAATATTTTGCACTCAGATTTGCAAAATACATACTTGTGATTCGCACTCACTTTAGAATGAAAAGCAACTTATATTAAAGTTGGTCAATCGCGTAAATCATCAGCCAAAACACAAAAAATATATTTGTGAATTGTGAAAATTTTAATCAAACTTTTACTTTTAATCTAAATCATAGAAATATTGAAAACTTTTCATTTTAAATACACATTTTGATACAAGAATAAATAAAAACATGTAGGTTTACTTATACACTTTAGTAAAAAAAAAGTTCAAGAAATTTCATAATGTTGTTAAATGTTCTTTCATTAAATATTGAACTATAATTAAGAGTTATCAAATACATTATAGAAACAAAACTTCAAAATATCTATTTTTTTGAATAAATATTAACAAAAAAATATTATATGATGAATTGAAATATAAAAGTATAGACTCTCGTAATAAATTTAAAAAACACATGTATTTATTTAAAAAAAATCAAATTTGAACTAAAACATGATAAAAAATTAATACATGTAGTAAAAAAATTTGTATGACCATTTCAAAGCAATAATTTAACTAATAATACAATGATTTTATCCTGAAAATTAAAATCATTGTAAATTAAAAAATATATATACAAAGAACATAACAATAAAAAATTGACTTTTGCGATAACGTTTAAAGGTTTAAATGTATAAGCATTTTATCAAAATATATCACAAATCATAATATATTGTGTATAGTAAGTAAAGTATTTAAATTAAAAAAAAAAAAAATACCACAAAAATTAATAGTAAAATAATTTGAATATCTTATTTTTGAGTGTGTACAAAGGACGACCTGAAACAAAAAAAAACATGGGACAGAGAGGCTTAAAGTGTGAATATGAACATTTTTTTAAAAATTAATAAAAAAAACTGCTCTCCAATTTAAATTAAAATAAAATATTTTTTATTTAAAACTTTTTAAAAGTCTATTAAACTATATTATAAAAAAAAAATTTGATAAATTAGTTTTACTTTAAAACAATATGAAATATTTAAACGAGAGAACAATCCAAAGCATATATATATATATATATTGATATATATATTTATTATACATATACAAAAAAAAAATAAAGATAAAATTAATAACAATAAAAATATATACCTTCAACATATTTGATGATATTTTTGCCTTACAATTATACATTTTTTAAACCTTTTCAAAAATTTGTGTATGGCTCTATTCAAAATGATAATAACAGACGATCACAAAAAAAAATTATAAAAAAAAAAATTTCATGTAATTTTTTCATTAAAAAAGAAAAAGAAAATCTAGCGAATAGAAAATACTTTTAAACCCTATTTAAATGCATTTTTACAAATAAATTAATATTACAAATAAGAAAATCCAAATAGCTTTACATTTAAATTACATGTACTTGATTTTATTTTTTTTTTAATTTCGAGAATAATTAAATTTGTTTTTTTTTTAAATATTTTTTTATAAAAAGCACAATGAATTTTACCTTTTCGAATTTCAAAACGCTTCCTACTCAAAAAAAATTATTTTATTTAATTTAATTATCAAAGTAATACCAATGATCAATTTAAAAAAGAAAAAACTATTGAAATATATTGAAAAAAAAAATTATTAAAACTTTTTATTATTATTAAATATCAAATTTGTATAGTTAAAGTTAAAATATAATGAAAAAAGTGTAGGGTTTTAGACATAGTTTACATATCAAAAAATAAAAAAAATTAAGACACGTCAATTTCAACTTAAAATTATTTTAATGAAATAATGAAAATAAAAATGAAAAAAAAAAATCAGATTAAATCCAATATTATATTCTCCAAATATATTATAATAAAAATGATATATTTACATTTATATAATTAACATTTAAAATATTTGTGGCAATTTGTTAGCCATTAACAGTTTGATAATTAGAAGTTATATAATAAAAAAGTGCCATGTTTTATTAGTATTATTGTAATATGAAAATTGATAATGAAAAGAAAATATAAACTTCATTAAACGTATGTATACCAACATAAATTATAACACTGATTAACAAAATAAATTTTTTGGACGCGAAATAAAATTTTTCTATATGGGGTCATTTTATATGAAAAAAATGAGTTCGCTATTTAGCGTTTGGCCCGAAAAAGACGTATAAAATTTCATGTTTTTTCGCTTGAACACCCCTAATAAGGTTAGAAAAGTGTGTTAAAAAAAATGTCATTATGATATTATTGAAGGGAATCTTTAAGTTTTCCAAAAATATTAAGTATTTCCCATTTTGAATGTTTTATTTGTCTAAATGAACCGTAAAATGTACGATTTTGCAAAAACACCCCTAGTAGGGTTAGAAATGGCTCCATGCAAATGTCAATTCTTTAAGAAAATTGTCTCAGCTTCCCAAAAATACAATATAATTGATGTTTTGAACTCATTGTAAGGCTGCAGACCCATGAAAACGAAGACACTCTATGAAAAATTGCTCTGAAATGTCAAATAAATTTAAAAAAATTTATTCGGGACAAAGAGTAAACGGCGAACTAATAGAACTAATAGAATGACCCCATATAAAGAAATTTCATTTCGCGTCCATTAAATTTATTTTGTTAATCAGTGATATATAAAATCAAAGACTTTTAAATTATATTGGTTTATTAAATGAACTCTTTTTCATTAAAATTATGAATTTATAGGACAAAAAAATATTTGAAATGTATTTTGACAAACAAAAAAATTAAAATCATTGTTAAATTATATTAAAAGCATTCAAATATCAAAAAAAGTCGATTAACGTGATGAAACTTACATATTATATAATAACATTAGACAGTGTACAAATATTTCTTTTACTTTTAATTTTTAATAAAGTTACATAAGTGATTTTTTCTTTTTAAAATGTATTTAATTTTTCTTATTTATTTTGTATCCATTATTATTTTGAAAAATTGTTATTTTTTAGAACAAACTATTTTGAGAATATACATTTTTACATTTATTATAAATTATTATTAAGAATTTGATTTAAACTTTGAATAAATTTGTTTTTTTTTTCTTAATTTATCTTTTTTATTATTACTTTTCCTTTTAAGTTAGCAACAATATGCATATTGAACTCTGAATGTTATTTCCCAAATTCAATTATAAATAACATTAAAAAAAAATTATTGGAAATTTTACCCGTACTTCATTCCGCACAAATATTTCAAATTGTAAAACAGAAGGTTTTCGCTAAACATATAAAAGCAATATAAATAAATGCTGCAATTAATCGAATTTAAATTTTAGAACTAAAAGTTATATCCCTGGTTATTAATATTTTATTAAGGATATATTGAAAACATTTAATTTATTGATTATACAAAAATTTACAAGGAAAACTAATTTTTATTATATACTATTATAAATATTCAGGCAAAACATGATACATACATTTAAATTTTAAAAATCTTTTGTTTAAAATTTTTACTCTAATAACTAATATCAAGAAGCTTAATGACATTGAATAAAAATAAAAAAAAAAAACACTTTATTTGAATAAGTCCAAAAATAAAAAAAAAAAAGTTTTTACTAAAGTTATATGAAATTTATATAATTATAAAACCTATTTACACATATTATATACAACAATTAACACATATTTTCTATATTAAATATTAAACATACAAAAAATGCTAAAAACATATGTCAAGGTAGGACAATATTTTGCTGAAGTTTATAATAAATATACAAAATTATTTAAATGTATATTATAATAAACAGGTAAATAATAAAAATATATATACTTATATCGCTTTACATTTACAATAACAAAAAAAAAAAACATAAAAATCACCAATTAGAATCTGTATCATTAATAATTAATATTATATAGTTGAGAGAATAGTGCTGATATACTATGGAAATCTGATTTACTTGATATATCTTATTAAATTGAACATTTAAATAAAAAAAAATATATTGTGAAAAATTTTAAATTTAAAAATAAAATTTGAATTATGACCCTTAAAAATTACTTTTAGTCTTTATTGATAATCTTACAGGTTAAGTTTATTTTTCCTCAATCGAGCGCACTGAAGCTCAGTCGCTCTATAAGATCTTTTGTGCTTCTCCTTAAATACATCCAATTTGTCAAATATATTAAGATGACTTCACGATTACTTTAACTACAGATGGAAAGTCCTCTCTGAAGTAGCGTATCCTCACCCTAGCCAATGTTGCTTTGATGTTTCATTCTATTCTAGGCATAGCTTCCAGTTCCTAAAATCACTTTTCTATCCTTTTAAGACGGCTGCGCAAAAGGCAGTGTCCTGTTAGGAGACCCGTCAGTTTTCTGATGTCTGTTTTGTCGAATTGTAGGATCATTTCTAACTTTTTCTTTGAACCGTACAAAAACTCTTTGGAATATGAAGATGCTGGAATACTTTGATGGTATAATTTCATCTACCTAGACTCACTCCGCAAAAGGGCTCTGCACCAATAAATTTCCTTTCAGCTCGCTTTCTTGTCAATTTATCTGCCTTTTCATTACCTTCGATCTCTTCATGACCTCGGACCCACATCAATGTGATTACGATGATATTTTGCCAGGACTTATTAAAGTTTTCAAATACCACAAATTTTAACTGTCATTTATTCGAATCAGTAAACTGTGAATTGGAAATGATATGAAAATAGAACATTTGACAGATAAGTGCACAATTATTCGTGTGAAGAAATTGTAATTTCTGAAAGATTTTCTGAAATTTAACTTTGATCTTCAGATTTTCTTTGATATAAAATTCAAATTCTTCATCTAAGAAAACAAACATCATCATGAGTGCATGGAGAGCTGCTGGTTTAAAGTAATTTTGTTTTATATTTCATTTAAATTTATGTTTTATTTTTCTCATGTAAAAAAATTACGTAATTTTAACCTGCAAAATTTTATTTATTATTTTTTTTGTATTAACAGTTACATTAACTATTCAAATATTGCTGCTCGTTTGTTACGAAAAGCATTGAAACCAGAATTCCGGGCCGAGGCTGCTCGTCGTGATGAAACACATATTAAATTCACTCCATGGGAAGGAGGCAAACCAGCGAGTAAGTTTATTATTTTTATTTTTTTACTTTAATCGAATTTCATTCTCACTTTCGTAAAAATTTTATTTTTTTCTTTTATTTTATTTATAATTCAGATCAAAAAGATTAGATTAAAGCTCTTGTAAGTCTCGTGTTTGTGTTCACCCGAAAGTTTTGTTATTAAATAATTTAGCATAGTATGGAAACTTACTAATTTTTATATGAAAATTAGTTGTCCTACCCGAAAAATAACAATTCTGTTTGATATTGACCTTAAAAATTATTTGAAGTGCTTCTGATTTTAATTGTATAACAAATGACCCTTCTTTAAAATTTATTTTTTAACAACAAATCTAATTGTTACTATTAATTTTTTACAGAAAAGGATTCAATTGAATAAATGATTCAAACAGCTGATAACAACATCTAGTTCTATTGGAAATTCGTAATCTGGAAAATGTTCTTGTTCAATGAGTAAATGAAGTGAAACAAAAAAAAATTCAATAACATAAAAAAGTACTTTATTCTTTCGCCCATTAAAATAAAACAGAGAATTTAATCCAATAATAAAAGTGTTTTAATTTTGATTATTTTTTTTATAATCTCCTTATTGTTCATGATCTAAAATTTGTGGTCCTGCACCTACACATGTATGAATAATAAATTTAAAACAGTTAGCTTCATGAACTGTGAAAAGACGTTTTTCTTCTTCCTAGAAAAAAAAAATTGAATTTAAGAAAAATTTAATTTTTCATGTAATCAAATAATTTACTTTTAGCTTGTGTTGTGAATTCATTATCATGCCTCGTTTGTATTCGACACTATCTATATTATCATTTGGGAAAACATGGTCTATAAATGCAATTAATTCAGCGACATTCTTTTCTTCAACATACAAACATGCATTTGGTCCTGCATCAAAAGTGTATGCTGCAGTTGTTTCTTTTTTGTATTCATTGTATTGATGGATAAATCTTATAATTTTATGAGATATATCATTCAAATAAACGCATGGAGGATAGGTATCTAGACATACGGCATGAAATTGATTGCTATCTTGCATGGTGATTCGAGCAAAGTTAGGAAAATCTTTTGATTTAATAGCAAGATTCATTGATTCAATTCGTTCAGGCACACAAACATTTATCCTTTGTTTTAATAACTCAGATGTTTGAACTGTTCGATTCATACCACTAGTCGAACTCGTATCTTTTCTATGATCATTTACAACCAATATGAGGATTCGTAATTCTGGCCAATGATTTTCATTTGCAACTTGGACCGCAAAAGAGTCCCCTCCAGACAATTCTTTTCCCATCTTCCATTGTACAAATCCACCATAAATACTCCTACAGGCTGAACCGGATCCCATTCGAGCAATACACGAGACTTCTTGATCTTGAATTTTGTACAGGTGAGCCAATGCTTGAACCAAACATGCGTATCCAGCCGCACTTGATGCAAGACCTTCAATAATAATATTAAAAAAAATAAACCAAAAATGATTATAAATTCCTCTGACACCTACCAGCAGCAGTTGGAAAATTGTTTTCAGATTCTATCTCCAAATTCCAGTTCAGCATTTCAGGCTTCATAGTGCCTGCATGTTTAGCTCGTTCTTTTATTTCAGTGAGACATGCTTGCAATCGAGGATTGTCAAATGTTTCCTCTTTGCCATTCAATACTAACCTATTAACCTTAATCGTAGGGTCTAATGTTATTTTCGTCTTAGCACATAACTATAAAGATGAAAAGAATTCAAAGTAATTAACATATGAAAAGAATTTAAATTATTTCTAATACCTGATCAGTCGATAAGGTTGTGCTGATTGAGTCGTTCAATGGAAGAATCAGTTTTTCATCACGTTTACCCCCTTAAAATGAAATAACATAAGAAACAATTCATTAGATTTTGTTTTAAGAAAGAATAAAATATTTGAAATTGGGTTTTAAAATTCTTGTGTCAACAAGTAAATAGAAAGTAGTTCAAATGAATCGGAAGAAACTTACAGTATTTTATAACGGCAATGTTGACTGGTGCAATACACGTAACCGAAGGCATTATTAAAATCTATTTTATGTATAGTTTAAAGTTTTTTAATATTTTTTTATTCAATAATTTTAATAATAAATTAAAATTTGTCTGAACTTTGAAAGAAAGTTTCAACGTATATGATAAATAGCCATTCCAATTTTAAGTGACGTCCACCGTCTCTTCTGTCTCATAATGTTAAAGTCTTTATGATGTATGACAACGAATAATATTTTTCTATAAATTTAATTTTTATTAAATTTCAAGTTATTTTTTTGTATTTTATTTACGTTAGAAAATATATCATTTTAACTGATTCGTCAGGAAAAATTCGGGTACAAAAGGAGTGAATTGAAAGTTTGCAACACCCTAATTATAGTAATGAGGTGATACTCATGAATTAAAGTATTCTGCCTTCAACTTTGACAGATCTTTTGTTTTGGAGAACGAAAAATAAGAAAATTTTATAAAAATGCCTGAACTAGGACGTGATCCAATTGAACTTCTCTTGCCTGACCCAGAAATTAAGGAGAGATGGCTGAGCGACAAAATAATGGCAATGTCTATTGGCGGTCTCGGATTTTTGGGTGCTTGTTACATGAATTGGGCTGTACGAAAACCAATGCTCAGCGGTAAGTTGATGTGACGTAACTTTTACAAATCCAAATCTGAAAAAAATGTATTTTTTTAGGTGTTCAAAAACATATTGCTTTAACTGTTGGTGGAGCTATTGTGGGTCAATTTTTGGAAACAAAGCGAGCGGCTTATTATGCTGAAAAAGATGCTGTATTAAGACATTATATTGAGTTACATCCTGAACATTTTCCACGAACAGGTAAATATTTGACGTATTTTAAATATTAGGATAAAGATTATAAAATTTATTTACAGAACGAAAAAAAATCAAAGAATTACTTGAACCATGGATTCCAATCCGTTAAAAAATTTCTCCTGATACTGTCTGGAAGAAGAAAGAAGATATATCATTTGATATTCATTTAAAAAAATTAACCAGACAATTGTTCACTAGTTTGAAAAATTCTGTACATTGATAAATCATTAATTAATAAAAATGAAAAAAACAAAATTAAGCTGCCTTTAATGATAATAATCCTGTGTTAGTTCCATTGAAACATTTTAAATCAAATGGCTTTCATCATAAGTACCGAAGCAAAATCAGAACCCACAGCAAAATTTCATTTTAGGGAAAATATACAAGATTTCGAAATTTCCTCTAAGAAGCCTCTAAAATATTGACAGAAACTAAATAAAAAAAAACGACATAAATTTTAATGAAAGCAATATGTTTATTTTTATTGTGTATAATATAAAATTTGTATATATTTTAAAATTAAAATAGTACATTTCTTTAACTGAAATTTTTTTTTTCGCACGCGTTTAATAAAATAAATATATTATTTCATGGTAAAATGGCTTAATTTTTTATGTTCTCAAAAAATCCTTTTATGAATATATTATTAATAAACTATTTTGTTTCTTTTTTTATTTATATTATTTAAATAACCATTACTTTCATTGAGAAAATGAAAAGCTGAGATCAGTTGGTCTGTTATAAATAATTGAAATAGATTATTAACAAACTTGTCATAATAAAATTCTATATCTTTTTTTTTGATAAATATAAATTCGTTTTTTAAAAAATAAAAAATACACATTTAATAATTAAAGGTAAGCAAATTTTCTTTTTTCTTTGAATAAATTGTTTGATTTGTATAAGATGCAAAGAAATAATTAGAAAGACATTTTATATTGCTGTAAATATAAGTGATGTTTTTTTGTTCTTAAATAATAATATTTTATAATTAAATAATTGTAAATAAAATTGATATTGAAACTCTTTTGATTAATTTTATAATATAATATATCTTAATAATTGTCTAATTGAGAATCTTATTTAATTATTACTATTAACGGTATTGTTATTATTAGAGATCAATTAAAATAATAAAAAAAATATACTAGAATATAATAAATATTTATGATGGGTTTTGTTCCTCAATACTTGAAACACATTTTCATCTCTTCAATATTCTCGTTACAAGTTAATAAAAAAAAATTTAAAAAGAGCATCATGGCAACTTGAAAATTTGATTGGCACTTAATGTTATATTTAAACATAAAAATAAGTAAAAATTTTCAAAAAAAAAGACAAAAGCATCAAAAACTCAATTTATGACTTAACTTAAATTAAACTACAATGACTATTTTCTCCTCAACCTACTTATAATCCATTTCATTTAGTTAAAGAATTTGCTTGGTTGTGCAAAGAATATAATCAAAAATTTGAGATGACACTAATTTGATCCTAGTGAAGTACGTACTATAATATCTATTATATCAAATAAAGTTATTTTTGTATTTTTTTACAATTTTTAAATTGTATTTTAAATGAAAATTCTTAAATAAACCATGTAAGGTGACAAAACTAACAATAATAAATATAAAAGCCTTGAAAACAGATGGATGATATATGTTTAAATTATTTTGAAATTATTATTAAATTATTTTTACAATGATAATAGAAGTTCAATATCACAAAGATTTTGTTTTTAAGGGGGTTTTCAATATGTTATACTTTGTTAACATTCTTTTTGGAGAAAAGTTGAGATGTATTCTTGGTGATCTTATCATCAGTTTCTTTATTTTTCTTTTTCTGCATTGAGTAATAATCTGAAAGGTACAAAGAAAAGGTGAAATACATAAAATAAAATTGTAATATAAATTATAATACCAGTCATGCAGGTTTGTTTGTAATCGGATGCTGTCTTTTTGTTATCATTTGAAGTCTTATTATTATTGCACAATCGGTTAGATCCAGCATATTTGTTTGAATCACCTGAAGACTTGGAACTTTTTGAACTGACACCATGTGACCCCACAAATTTCTCTGTTTTCACATCAAACCCATACTTGTTTATCATTCGTTGTCTTTCAGTTTCAAGATTTCTATTCCAAATTTTTTGAAGTTCATCTTGATCTGGCGCGCCAAACAAACATCTACGAGTCACCCGTGGAACAACTTGTTGTACATCTTTAACATAACATCTTTGCATTGGCTTGGATGCCATTATATCTATTTTAGTTGCAGTCATTTTTTTTTGCTTTTTTATTTGAATTTTTCTTTTAAATTTAACTTTCTTTCGTGCTTTTTCTCGCAAACAAAAAATCAATTTTTATTTGCACCAAACAGTTTATGTGCGACTTTGTTCTTGACAAATATTTTTGCGGGAAATTTTTTATATCATTCTGTGATTATTTTTTTGTTTTTTTCTCTTTGTTGACGTAATTTACTGTACAATCGTATAAAACGTATATAAAGATATATATTTGAACAAAAAGTATTAAAAAAGTCCTGTTTTAATATCACAATTTAATTTTATCTATCCTTTTGAATTAAAATCTGCATGAAAACAGTATTTTTCAATATTTTTAACAAAATTAAACTTAAATTCACAGTTCAAACAAAACAAAAATAATGCAAAAATGGAGATGGCGTTCAATTTTTTTTTAATCCTATGAATTTAATCGTATTATTAAATTATTTGCTGAGTATTTAATGAAAAACTTGTGTATTAAATTCACTTGTTCTTTAATCGAATAAATTATTTTGAATTATAAGTAACCGATATTATTTATATTATTATTTAATTTGATGACGCGGACAAAACATCAAACAAACAAAACTGAGTACTGAGATGTTCATTTAAAATGATACACAAAGAAAATTTGTCTTTCAAAATTTTGAGTTTATGATGAACTTGAATGAAAACTTGATGCCAATAATATTTGATAATAAAATCACTTTTTTTTTGTAGTTTGTAGTATAATCAAAGAAGATGATAAAAGAATAAATTACGATAAAAAAATATCGCACAATAAAATAACGGCTTTTTGATATTCGTTAAGATTCTATGTTCAAATAGGTTAGTGACCTTCTCTTATTAGAGATGGTAAATATGCATTTATGATTTGAATTATCGTTCAATATAAATTCGGTTAGTAAATTTTTTTGTTTAATTGAAGTTCGTAATTTTTTTTTTCATTTTTCTTCAATATAACTTTTATTATGGAAGTCTTGTTGGTGGATAGACTTTAATGAGTCTTTCGGTTTCGGAAATTACTTGTTGATGGTGCTGTTTGAAAGTCAAATCTTGATCAATGGTGATGGCCAGGTATTTTAATTGAATTTTCATGGAACTTGAACATCTATAATTCGCATTGATTCGTGTCGCGCATGAAATCTGTCTAGACGTCGGCGAGTGTGATAGCAAGCTTCAAACTTATTGAAGTTCAGTTTGTCCTTCCGTTTGTTGAAGTATTTCAGCAATTTTCAAAGCCCGTTGATGAGCCTGTGTGCAGTCAAAACCAATTCTAGGCTGTGCTTGAACGTCAATTTATTAATTTTAAATAAAACGTAAGGGGTTTAAAGAAACATCATTGAGATGAAAATTTGTTTAAATTTGATTTATTATCATAAGTGTTGAATCTAAATTAAACTACATGTTAAATAACTTAAAAAGGTAATCTCCACTAATTTAACATTGATCGATGTAAAAGAATCAAATTATTTCCTTTTTCAATAGAAAATTTTGACTAAATATTAATTATAATATTAATATTATACATTATAACTATTACACACAATTTTAATCTAATTTTAATATTACTGTTGGCAAAATTAATGTTCTTAAAATTATTTTAATTTTTTTTTTTGATAATAATATAAAATTAATTATTCAGTAAGAGAAGGAGATCAAACGTCTAATTTTAATAAAAATTGTATATTACTATGCTGGAGCAACTGTATCATTATGTAATTTAAATTTTTGAAAGATAAGTAACAAACACACACCAAATAATAAACAAATGCTTAAAATCGAAATAATAACCATGCACAAGGAAGTTAAATTTAATGTTTCAGTGTGTTCGGTCAATACATTCACAAGTCTCGGTTTTTTCTGTGATAATGCATTTTTAATTCCAATTTCTGATAAGCCTCTGGTAATTTTTGGAGAATTTGGTAAATTGCTGTTATTTTTGTTAATGTTTTTAATAACTGGATCATTTTCCTCTGACAAATCAATATCTGAAAGGACATTCAGCTTCTCTGTTTCGTTTAATATGTTCTGCGGTTCTTCGGTTGTAGTTCGGTCGAAATTGAAATCTTCTGGCATTTCCTTATCAGTAGATTGGTTATTATCGTATTGAAATTCATTTGATTGATCAGTTGTAGTTTCTCCAAAATTTAAAACAGTAACATTTTGTTCTTCTTGAAGGTTGTCACTAAAAAAAGATTCTGTCGTTGTAAAGTCCTGCTTGTATATGAAAAATAACATTAAATCAAAAAAATAAATATATATTTAACAAAGTCTTTACCTGCTGACTCCATGTTTGATTTTGAGGTTCAAATGATGTTTCCATTGCTATCATTATTTCATCATTTGAATCTGTTTCTTCGTCAGTATTTGTATCATTGTTATTGTCCTGGTCTGCAAATGATTCACCAAATATTATGCTTGAAATTCTTGCTTCTAAAATTTGTGCAACACTTCGTAATTTGAAATCTGTATGATTATTTACTACAGTCTCGTTGTATTCATTTGGTGAGTTTGTAGTTTCAGGCATTGTTTGGTTAACATCAAAGTTAGGTTCAGTTTCTGATACCAATTTTTCGTCATACATAGCATTATAAGTTATAAATGGTTCAGTTTCTACAGAATCCTCAATAACATATCCGGAAAAATCATCTAATGGTGAAACTGAAATATTTTTTTCGTTTTCCTCCACTGATATATCTTCAGCAAAAGTTTGTTGTACATCTTCAACTTCTTTAATAAACTCTTTACGTACTTCCGCATCACCAATTTTTTGAACAGATTCAATTAAAAGTGCATCTGTTTTTGATTCATATTCATTTTCTTCTATGATAACAGTTGTATTAGCTTCATGTTTGTTTGACGTGTTCAATATATTTTCTTCTTCATTTGATATTTTGCTTGTTACTTCATTAAATGGTAGTAGTGTAGAGTTTACAAACTCAGATGATTCAGAAATATTAAAAACTTTGTCATATAACTCAAAAAGTTGAGATATTTCGTCATCTGTGGTACTGTTTATTGCTGATATGCTTGAATTTTCAATTTTACTAAAATTTAATGAATTTTCGTCAAACAATATTTCCAGTTCATCATCTATCATGATAAATGTGTGATCTAAAATCATAAAAAAAGGAAAATAGTAATTAAATTACGTTATTTGATATCACTAGTCCTAGATAACATTAAATCTTGTCTTTATAAGGCGATCGAAACAAAAATGCATATTGTAAAGTAAAATTATAAATCAAAATTCCTTTAAATGATCAAAATCGTATTTATGAGAAATTAATATGCTACGTAAAAAAAAATTAAGACCAACAGCCTAATAAAAACTTAGAAATCGCCTTGTAACGTTTAAATGAGATAAATTACTCACATTGTTGAACCAAAATGATAATTAGAAAACAATTTAAAAGCACTCCTTGCATCATGATTTTCATTTTAATTATATTTTTACTGTCTATTTAATTTTTTTATAAATTTTTCACCAAAAATGCACCAAAACTTCACATAACAAATATTTTTGAAAACACAAAAATTGTAACTATTAATACTAATATTAAAGTCCGTTACCCATGGTGATTATGTTAGAACTAATTTTTATTTTAATATTGTACTAAACTGTTTATAATATAGAATTAACTGCTTGTTTTTCTTAGTTTTGTCTGATTCTTTTGAAAATATAGATTGAGAAACGCATAAAATGTCACTGTATTAGTAGAAAAAAAAGCATGTGTAATATTAATAGTTTGTATTTTAGGACGTACATGATGAAAACATAAGACAGACGATAAACGATTAAATGTCACTGTATTTTTTTAAAGATTTGTATGCTTATGTTCTTCTTGTATCTTGCAGTTGTTAATTATCACAAAATATTATTAATAGCAACACTTGAGGAAATATATAACAAACATATGCATGGATTTATGTCTCTGATCGTGGTTACATTGACAATGTTTTTTAGAACTCTAGAAGAATACTTTTTCAGTGTTTAAATGTGTCAGTAAAAATTCAAAAAAGGAACATTGCCATACAATTTCAAATCTTGACACACATATTGTAAGCATATGACAACAAAAAATTATGAATCAAATATCAGATGTTTGACTTATTATCTAATAATCTCAGGACTCAAATTTTAAGTTTTTTAAATATTTTTTTTATTTTTTATGAATGAATTTTAATGTTAGTTTAGTAATAAAATTTTTAACAACTACAGTCAAGTCTCCATATAGTAAAACATGAGCTAAACCTAATAATTCTATATAGTGACAAGTCAGTATCCATAGAAACTGTAGATCTATAGATACTGACTTGTCACTATATAGAATTATTACGTACAGCTTATTTTTTACTATATGGAGACTTGACTGTATTTAACGGATTGAAAATTTAAAATAAAAAAAATACCATAACGACGGTGTTTTGTTATTTTTTTGATATCGTTGATTTGGAAACGTTACCTTAATTTTTAAATCATTGAAAAAATATGAAAGTCTTATTAAGATTAAATTTCAAAAGAAAAAGGATGTATTTAATTTCCTCAGTTAAATATTCTTTGATTCCAGTTACGACTAAGAAATTTCAATATCAACATAAATCTGAAGTCCATGAAATCCAAATTTTAAGGATTCATAAAATGTGATCGTAAACGGAAATAATATCGCATTTTTTAATAAGCAATTCATGGTCATATGCAAAGCGCTTTCCCGTTTATAAAAGATTTGAATTCTATATGATAGGCTTTTAAAGTACGAAGCCAGAACAATTCAAATAAAATATGAGAAAGAATTGCTAAAAATTACTGTTTTTCCGAGAGAAAAAGTCCTTCTCTGACTTTCAATGGCTCTCTGTATACTTTTTCCCATATCTCTTTGAAAATTTCTATTACTTTTGCGCAAGTACATAGCAAAATCAGGATAAAATTCTCTTATAAATGTTACTGTTTTTACGTATGAGAGTCCACAAATAACTTGATGAAGCAATAGTAGAAACATGAATGAAATTATTAAGTTTTACATGAATTTTTTTTCTCTTTTAAATGTAATGTTCTCTTTTACTCTCTCATAAAAAGTGTTACTGTAAAGTGTTACATACTTTTACATGGAATTTTCTCAACAATTTTTTTCTTTTTAAGCATGTCCTACAGTTGCTTCGTCAGTTTCAATTGATTTATACATATTTTAAGATCCTGTTGGGATCATTTTTCTTGTAAAAAAAATCATTTACAAAAAAATATTTTTCCTTTTGAATAAATATTTGTTTAAATTAGAAAATTATATGTTAAAAGCAAATAAAATATGTGTTAAAGTCGAGCTAAACCAAGATTTAAATGAAAGAACTTAATTTTTATCGATATGACGATTATTCTGAAGGAAAGAAAGAAAAAAATTGATTGCCATATTTCAATGTTTGGTGTATTATCAAATTAAAAAAAAAATATTTAATATAAAAAAATAAAATAAAACGGTAAACATAATACATATTTATATATTATTTGGCAGTTCATCTAATATTGATTTTTAATGAAAGAGTGTTTTGTGTACAGTACGTAATAATGCAATTTTAATGTAATTTAAGTTATGGTGAATCAAAGGAAAAAACTTTCACATTATTAAATCAGATTTTATTTAAGGTATCAGATTGATTCGCTGTTTCATTTTAATATAAAAGTTTATAATCAAAAATAAAAGAAAAAGTAAATAGAAATGATTGGTTATTTTTAGAGACTGATTGTGTTCAAGTAATGGCTTTTGATTATAGATAAAAATATGCGTATTAGAGCTAATAAATGAAAAAAAGCCTGGAAATACAGTTATCAAAAAATTCTTTTTTTTCCTGTTTTTAAAGAAATGTGATTTTTGTAGTGGAAAAAATGAGGTTACTCAATGAAAATAAAATGTATAACAATGTATAAGAGTAGAAAAATATAATTGAAAAATACTGTTTTTGTGTGTGTTTCGTAGACTTACTATAAATTAATTTATTTGGCTTATGGTGGTGCGTTCTTAGTCATCTTTATATTCAAATATGATAAGAAAAAGTTAATGTAAATGAAAAAAATGAAATAAAAATAAAAAGACCAAGAATATAATAAAATGAAAATTTTTAGTGCACTTCGTAAGAAAAAATGAACTTTTAGAGACGGTTTGTCTGTCTTCACTCCATATGTCTAACATTTTGAATCATCCAATACTACGGAATAGTCTATCGGAGCGAAGTCGGTTTTTTTTGTTGAATTGAAGAACTTATGAGGATTATTTATCACTCATTAATTATCCGATGGGATCAGGGTGTAGGCTCTAAAGTATCTAAATGGCCAAAAAATCATAACTCTGAAATGGTTTGTTTTTAAATTTTCCAAAATGGTCGATTTTTCAAAATTATCAAAACGGTCGACTTTTTCAAAATTTTACGAAATGTCCGATGTTTTATTGTCACTATTCAATTCTATTATATGAATCGAGTCCTATCAAAATGCACTTTTCTAAACAGCTTAGTGATTAGAATTTCTCATTTTTTTTATATCTAATCGGATGCGAGGGTGGATTAATCTCTGAAAAAATGAAATTGTTCATTATTACAATAACGCCTTTTAATCAAACTTGTCTGATCATAACCAAAAATTTTACTGTTTTATTTGCGGAAATAATGAAGGAATTAAAATTTACGAGCGTCACATATTCCAAACCTCACTTTGTTTCAGACTGTTTGGAATTCAAACTTGGTTTTGATATATTTTTATGTGTGGGCTTGAATGTTACGAGGACCCGTGTAATTGTATGAATAGGGAATGGTTAAGGGGACAATTTCAACTTAAAGTGCATGAATATTACTTGAACTAAGAATTTCTTATCAGACTCTAGCAAAAAAAAAAATTATATACTTGGCAATTTCATACAAAAATGTTCTAGAGTGTTATCCAAGGCCTTGATCACAATTGCTTTTGCTAAGAGATCATCTAATTTAGTCATTTTGAATATGTGACTAAAATTATATACTTTTTTCGTTTTCTGTAAATAAATAAAATCACAACATAACAATAAAGTAATCAAAATAATAATAAATTGTTTTTTTGTCTGTTATAGCGCACAAAAATGTCAAAAATTAAAAACGTGAATGTTAGTGTTACATCAACAAATTAAATGGATAAGAAACTTCTGATAATTGACACACCAACAACATTTACATCAAAAATTAAGAGTTGACCTGCGCACAATTTTTATTTATTCCTTCTAATATGATCAAAGAAATGTCTTTGTTAAAAGTAACTTTAAGTACCGAATTAAACATTATTGATATTTCATCTGTTACAACACAAGCAAGCAACTTTCTTTTAAGTTCAAATAATAGTATTGCCAGTTCAATTCCAGCAAACGCAAGTAATTTTACAGAATCAGAACCCAAAATAAGTGGAAATGATGATCCCGAGAGAAGTGCTCTCGATCTTACAATATTATGCATTAAAGGCTTAATATTTGGGTCTATCATATTAGGGGCAATTCTTGGAAATTCACTTGTAATAATTTCAGTTCATAAAAATAGAAAACTCAGGTAATTAATTAAAAAAAAAAAATAAGAAAATCCAATATCTAATGAATTAAATAAAAAAATTGTAGGATTTTAACCAACTACTTTGTATGTTCATTAGCAGCTGCAGACTGTCTTGTTGGTAATTCATTTAAAACAAAACATAATTAACTTATCAATCAACGTAAACCATTTCATTCATTTTTACAGCAATATTTGCAATGTCATTCAACTCATCAGTAGAATTATCAGGTAGATGGTTGTTTGGCAGATTCATGTGTGACATGTGGAATAGCTTAGATGTGTATTTTAGTACAGCATCAATTTTGCATTTATGTGCAATCAGTGTTGACCGGTAAGTATCATTTTAAATTTATTATTATTAATTTTATCATAAGATTTCGATTTTGATTAAAATAAACTATTTATCGATTGATACTTTCGAATTGAGTGATATATCCAAAAGACTTCAGCTTAACAGGAAAACTGTTACTGAACAAAATACAGGAGTTACCAAGAAATTTTTTGAATAAAATAAAATTTCTTAAAAGGTCTTCAAATTTTACTGATATCTACTCTGTAAAATTGCCATAGGGTCATGGAACCGTAAATCTTTCGTAGCCCCCTACCGTGTATTTGAGGTAATTTTAATTAAAAGCAGCTGTCTTACAGAATTGGCCTTCATTTTTAATGTAAAGAAGTTTTTGATTCACATAGACAATGAGTTTTTTCTCATAATAATATTAACGATAGGTGTTCTTAAGGTAACGAAAGCTGGTAACACGACCCTATCTCCATTCATTCCAAAAAATTCCATCAATAAAACTTCTGATAAGCCCCAACGAGGTGTAAAAAGTGATTCGAATAATAATAAAAAGCTTCTCTCTTGATCGATGACTTTTAAGTTTTTTACATTAAGTTAATGGATTTTAAAATTTTCTTTTAGGTATTTTGCGATTGTGCGACCATTAGGTAAATTTTGAACAATAATTTCAAGAGACTTTGATATAAAAATTATTCTACTTAAAATTTAGAATATCCATTGTATATGACAAAGCGTACAGTATTTTTTATGTTGGCTATGATATGGTTGTTACCTGCTTTGATATCTTTTGCGCCTATATTTCTTGGTTGGTACACAACAGCAGATCATTTGATGTGGCTAAAAGTCAGTAATTTCTGTCTTTTATAATTGAAAACCTTTGAATTTAATTTTTTTAAATATTTTAGGAACACCCTGATGAATGCATATTCCAGGTCAACAAATTATATGCCATTATTTCGTCTTCAGTTTCATTTTGGATACCAGGAATTGTAATGATAACAATGTACTATAGGATATACAAGTAAGTACTTTTAAAATGATTGTAGTTAAATAAAAACACAAGCAGACATAATTGACTTAAAAAATTATAATTTATTTTATTTTATTTTTTAGAACTGCAGTAGCTCAAAGAAAAATGGTTAGTCGAACTAGTTCGAACATTCTTTTAAATAGTGTTCACATTCAAAATATGAATCAACTTTCAACTTTACAAAACAATAATTTACAATCTAGTGACTGTGATCTAGGCGGAATTATAATAAAGGAAACGCAGTATCATGATACACATAGTGAGCTAAGTGACCTTGAAGTATGTTATAAATTCATATATATTTATATTATTTAATTTCTTGAATCAATTTAATTTTCATAGATATCCTTTTTAGTCAATTTCACAGTAAAATTTTAAAAAAGATTTGCATTAGATTTATTTTCTTTGTTATCGTAGATATCGACATTAACACGCAGCATTGTGCAAACTTTTATAGTTTTACATTGTGGCTCTATATTATATTTATGAATAAAGTTCCCTAACGTAATTAAATATTAATAACCGACATAATAAAAGCATAAGTTAAAAGCACAATAAAGATTATTTTGTGTTTCACAGTGAGGAAAGGAACAAATAACAAGAGAATAATAAAAAAAAAGGGAAAACACATCTTTTGTATGTTAAAGTTTTCCTTTTATTATTTCGTTGTAATTTTAAAATTATTAATATGAATCAAAAGGTTATATTTAAATTTAAAAAAAAGGAAAACTTAAAATTTGACAATAATCATTAGATATTTTTAAGAGCGAATGAAATAAAAGGGAAAATTCAAGGATAATTGTTAAAATTTGTGACAGCCTTAAATGTTTTGAATGTTTAATCAAATCTTTATTTTATGTATTGTTATATTTGTCAAAGAAAAATAATCACACCTTGTATTGTTTGTTTACTGTGCTTAATGCTGCTTTACATTATCATTTGTTCTTTTCTTTTAAAATTTTAATTTCAGATGCCACAGCAAATAAAAGATGATATTGATGATGAAGTACGTTTAGATGTTTTATCACCACCTCCTAGAAGATTGAGTAGATCTAGTATTGACTTACGTGATTTAGAAAAAGATCATGAAAAAATTTCACAAGCAGATAGTATTACATCAATGTATCCACTTGAAAAATATTTACGGTATTCTGGTAGTGAACCGTTACATAATAAGTATCAACAGAAACCACAAAGTACACGTGAATTGAATACAAAATGTAGTAAACAAAAGTTATTTTTCCAACCGATCTTAGCAAAAGCCAACCTCATACGTACAACATATGGAAGTGAAAAAAAATCAAAAGACAATGTTACTACAAAAGACAATCATTCCAAGTTTAGCTATAATAATTTAAATAATCAAAGTGTTAATGTTTGTAGCAATAATTGTGCTGAAAGTAATTATACAAAGTGCGATAATTTTATAAAAAATAACTTAAAACATATTAAACGACAGTTTTCGGCTGCAAGTGAATCAAATCTTATTATTCGCAATAATAACAGTGGCAGCAATAAAAACTATTCATTACAATCAAATATAAATAAAAATTGCTTAAAACAAACTAAACATAATTTAAGTGACTCAAATATTTTCTCAAATGAATATAGTGGTAAAATTATAAATGTAAATAATAAAAATTCAATTAAGGTGAAAAGCGAAGCAATAAGCAATAAAGGTGATATTTTAAAATTTTTTGTGAGAAAAAGCGCTTCTTCATTAAGTACGATGACTGGTGCCGATGGCTCAAAATCGGAAAAAGTAAAATTAGAAAAACCAGACTTACTTTTTGGCTTAATTGATTTATCAGACGATAAAAAATATAATTATATTGATGATGAGCATGTGCTTGATGACGATATTAAGGTTGAAAATATTGTTTGCAAAAATATGTCTAACATTGATTCCATAATTGATGCAGCTTTGAATATGAGTTGTAATGATTTTGCAGAAGTAATTTCGCCTCAGTTACCATTTGATGAAGAAAAATTATTAAATACTTCTAAAAGCAGTGATGCTGTACTTCTAAAAGGTATGTGCAAATTGGTTATATTCACTTTTTGTTTTTATAGTGCATTTCGTATGAAAAACTGCACTTTTATAGACGGTTTGTCCGCCGTCAATCCTTGTGTCTGATTCCTCCAATAATCTGGTCCATTGGAGCAAGGTCGGGTTATTATTGTTATTTAGAGGTAGTTTTAAGGATGAATTTAAACCTAAATTTGAGATTGGGCGCAGATCTTGGGCTCTGGAGCCCCCAAAACCTTATATCGGCAAAAATACGTTAAGATCTATAACTCCTGAATGGTCTATCAGAGCGAGGTCAGGATTTTTTTGAGACTAAGGATCATAACACATAAAGATTGAGAATAGCCTCCAAAGCCTGAATATGTTCAAAAGCCAAATTTTCCCATAATAGCCGATTTTTTTAAAAAATTTCAAATTGGCGAAGTTTCCATAAATTTCAAAATGGCGGAGTTTTTCTGTCACTATAATTTTTTTTTTTTTTATTTAATTTTATTCAATGAATCGAGTCCTAACGAAATGTACTTTTCTAAACAACCCAATTGTTAGAATTTTCTCATTTTTTTCAAATCTCTTGATAAAATAGTAATAAAACTAAATTCAATTTAGGTATTTGTGATGAAAATAATGAAATGTTCCTGATTTCACCTCCATCTACCCCATGCACGCCAAAAGTGCAAAATCAGGAACAAAATGTATCAACACCAAGGATAAGTAACTTACAGGCAGTTGATCTTAACACCTTGCAACCGTTAACCAACACTAATTTTCTCAGTGACGCGTCAACCATTTCGTTAGATTTAGTAACTTCACCAAACAACTTACTTCAACCAAAACCAAATATAAAACTGCCCATAATCTCTCAGTTAAATGAATCTGAGAGCCCAAAGGATAATAAATCAGATAAGAATAGTAGCACAAAAAATGGGAAAAATCAAAATCCAGACATCATAGAAGCAATCCAGTTAAAAAATAATAATAGTTATGTTGAATCTTTTTCTGTTAACAATGACAATTCAATAAATTTACCAAGCAATACAACATCTCGTAAGCGACAATCATCATCTGTAACATATAATGTAAATGTTATTAATTTTGGTGACGATGATGGAAATGAAGGCACCGCAATGCCATTGAGAGGAAGTGGAGCAAGGTCTAATAGTTCGACAAGTATGTAATAAATGTTTTTTTTTTTGTAAAGTTAAAATATCATTTTCAATTTTTGTCATGTTTTTTCCATAATTGAATGATATATGAGTCAAGAGCCATAGTAAATAATCTTTATTTTTTTTTGTATTATCAAATAATATTATTTAATGTTATTTTGAATCTGGGATTTTATTAAATTAAAATGGGTCTAATTTCATTTTGTCTAGAATTTACAAATTAATCTAGGTATTTTATGTTGAAAAAAAAAATGTTGTTTTTCAAATTTATATTAAATTATGCTATCAGATATAATATCAAAAGATTACGGGGTTTATATGTATACTATATGTATGTATAATGTAGGCTCTGGTCAAAAGCGAGAGCGACGTGGTGCAATTTGCATAGTAATAAATAATGCTGATGTAGTTGATGCTACAACTAGTGATGATGATGCAAATGAACAATGCAGAGATGAAGAAAATACCAAAAACGGAAACTTTTTTAAGGATATTTGGAATCGATTAGGAATGAAACATGGGTATCGTAAAGCACAAAATTTACAAACTGTCGACACACCAATTCGACAAGGTCAGTTCTAGAAAAAGACAGAAGGTGCTCATCTACAATTGCATAGCTTTTGTTTTGTTAACTTTTTTTTTTGAATAGACAATGCTTTATATAATTTTCAATTATTTAGAAATTTTTCACTACTGTTGTTAATTCTTTTTAATTTAACCCTCATAAAAAAAGCTTTTTGCTCTGTTTAAATTTCATTTGTGTCAAATCTGTTTCTAAAAAACAGGCAAAATCAATAAAAAAAAACCTTCAAATTAACACATTTTGAAGTTAAACTATTCAATGTTGTGATGTGCATGCTTGATGCACACAGCAAAAGTTTTATTTTAAGCAACTCCTAAAAAAAAATAGCATTTAGAATGAAATAGAGTTTATGTTTTTGAGTGTTTTTCTGCAATTATCATCATCATCATTAGTTGCAATAAGTTATTTAACGTTCGCTTAGTGATAAAAAGAAACATCAAACACGCTAAAGTAAGTCTTTAAAACCTTGACTTGACACAAGAAAATCCTTTTGGATTGAAAAATCTGATATAAAAAGTAACCAAATTATTAAATAAATGATAAGTTATAAGAAAATAAGAAAATCTAAAGAAAATATACCAACAAAGTAAAGGGATTATGTCAGATTACAAAGAATTGTTTGATTTTCTGAAAACTTTTTGTCTGTTTTATTATCCAAAAATTTATCATTCTTTACAAAGATTCATTGAATGAAGACAAAAAATACAAAGGTATACGCTCATGTCAATAAGAATAAAAAAAAAGGTTTTTAACCTAACTGAAGTTTATCTTTGATAATGAAAAAAATATTTAATAAGCTGTTAGTAGCACCATAATGGCTATTTAAGTTACAAGTCTTTGCTTTAATTGGCTTTTTGGTTCTAAATTATTCTTTAAAGTGAATCAATCGACGAATATATTTTTTTAACTATATGATTATATTATCCCTTATTTAATAGGTGGATGTTCGACAAGACAAACAAAAGGGTGGAAAGCTGAACATAAGGCTGCACGAACATTAGGAATTATAATGGGAGTGTTTCTTTTATGTTGGTAAGACTTTTCATTAATAATTTATCGAATTTATTTTAAATTATATTTTTTTTTTTATTTATTTTAGGTTACCATTTTTTTTGTGGTATGTTATTACATCGTTGTGTGGAGAAGCATGTCCCTGTCCAGATATTGTCGTTGCTGTGCTCTTTTGGATTGGATATTTCAATTCTACTTTAAACCCACTCATTTACGCTTACTTTAACAGAGATTTTAGAGAAGCATTCAAAAATACTCTGCAATCTCTTTTGCCATGTGCAACAAAGAAAAATCCCTATGGTAGTCATAGTGTTTACTATGTATAGCCTACAATGCACAAAGTTACAAAAATTCTACTTGACTTTTAATGATAAGGAACGGATAAAGCATAAAATACAATTTAGTTGTCTATAACTGTTGTTAATTGTATATCATAGAATAAACAATCTGGATTTATGTCTGATTGTAAAGGAAAAAGAATATTAAAATTCATAAACATCTTTATTTGTTTTTCTCTTGTTATTAAGTTAAAGTGATATATTTTTTATTGAATAATTTCTATAAAATAAATAATTCTAGAAAAATTACATTAAATTAAAATATTTGATTTACTATTATTTTTTGAGAACAATTCGATCTCAACATTGTTGAAATTTATTTGCTTTACAGGAAAAATCAAAGAAAATATCAATGAAAGCTACAATAAAAAAAAACAGTGCTTTTTCACATCATATTATGTTTCTGTCAGTGTAGAATATTCTTAAAATAATAATAAATAAAAAAAACATCAAAAAATGAATTGAAAACGCACTGAAAATAAAATAAAAGTAAATTAATATGTTGATAAAAACCTCTGTTGTATGTAGTGAAAATTATATGTTGCACACAAAAGAATGAATGAATGTAATTTAAATTAAAAATCTAGTCAATTTATTTTCTATTTCTTTTAAGTAGATTTTCATTCCGAAGTGAATGCGAATCATAAGTGTCATTCTTGACAATCTGAGTGCATAGTCCTTGGTCCATCAAAAAAATTGAAACTTTTGTTATACAAAAAAATTTTGTATCTGCCCAAATTTTTTTTACTTTAAAACTTTAAAATGCAAAAAAGCGGGGTTTTGTATGAAATAAGTATGATATTTGTTCTTGAAAGTTGTAGATAATAGTTTGGTGAAGGAAGTTTTTATCTAACATTTTACATGTTTTCATACAAAAAAATCGATTTTTCTTCAAAAAACAATTTGTTGAAAAACTGAAAAACTAAGCTTATAACAAAAAATTGTAGGTTTTTGATGTATATTGAATGAAAAATCGATTTTTTTGTATAAAAACATGTAAAATGGTAAATAAAAAGTTTTTTCATCTGACCATTAGATACAACTTTCAAGAATGAACATCATACTTTTTTCATACAAAACCATGTGATTTTTTGCCTTTTTAAATTAACTCATTAACCGCGACCGTTGCGTTTACGCAACACTACTGTGAAGTCACTTTTCTCGTTCAAATCAAAAAATTTCTTTGTCAATCTTTTTTTGAGTCTTAATTTAAGATATTTTATATCAAACGGTTGAATCGTTTTTGAATTTGAACCTTATACTAAAAAATAATGAACAAAACTTTTAAGAAAAGTCGCATTTTTTTCTATCTCGTACAATGTTTCTGTATATATTTGTGTAGCACTTATACGTATTTTGTTTTGGCTCTCCTGTAAAATTTTTATATGAAACCTAAAATTTTCACCGAAATGAAAAGTCTACATTTCAACCTAAAGAATAAATCATAGAAGAACTATTTGTTCAAAACTCAATATTTTAGGAGCGGCGGTTAATGAGTTAAAGAATAAAAAAAATGGAAACCCTTGTTTTTCAGTTTTTAGGGCAGATACAAATTTATTTGTATAACAAAAGTTTCATATTTTTGATGGACCATATGCCTGTGACATTGGCTAAACAGATAGAAAATTCAAAAAAAAAAATTGTGATCCGCACTCCCTTTAGAATGAAAAGCCACATAAGTAGATTAAATTAGTATGAATTGAATTTTACGTCAACTTTATGATTGGTAAATAATAATCTGCTCTAAAATATATTTATTTTTAATTGATAAAGAATTTTTAATTTACCTTTTTGATGTTTTCTTCTTAAGTTAATTTTTTATAAACATGTTGGACGTAGAGCCTACTTAATATTTATAATATTAAAAAAAAAAACATATTTATTAAGTAAGGGGTGTAAAATTTACTCAAAATTTTTTATTGATGCACACCCCAGTGTGATAAGTATATAACATATTATAAAGAAAATATTGAAATATGTAAAATGTAAGCACTATTTATATACAAACATAATCTAAATAAATAAAAAAATATCTGTTAAAAAAATAAATTATTACATGAAATATAAATTGTTGTTTAGAAGAAAAAAAAACCCTTTTTACTTTGACTCTTTTGTGTAAAACACAAACAACAATTGATGGTATGATACAAAAGTTTCTTTATACTAATTAATTTTACTTACCTTATTTTAACCGAGAAATTCTTTTGATCTTTTGCAGACAAAATTAAAACATTTTATTTTTCTAAACGTCAAATAATAATTACATTTTATTAGAATCCGATATATTTATATTTTATTTTATTTTTTAGTTAACATGGTACTTTAATATTAATTTATCTCTTTTTTTGGCATACCTTCCTTTAAGGATTTTGAAAGATTAAGATTTTCTTTTGAAGTTGATTCATCAACATTTCATATTTTAAACAAAAACTGATTTAAATAAGTAAAATTTAAACATTCTTGGAATAAAGTTACTTGCATTGGTGTCTTAATGAATATTTTTACGTTAAGATTTTCTTTTTTCATTGCATGATTTTTTTTCTATCATTGTTAATTAATTATCTTTTTTTCTTGAATACACATTGCTGGCTGCCTAATATGATTATAATTTGTTATAATTATAGTATTTTTTACGTTTTTCTTTGTTTATTTATTAGTAATTTTAATTTGTTGTTATAATTTGTTTTGATTGTAACTCGCTTATTAGAATATATTAAATTAACTGATTTTTTTTTATTATCAATTTTTTTAATGTTATTAATTTAAAATGTCATACTTTTTTTTCTCTAAACTTATTATAGTTGTAAAACATTTTTCTAAATTCTATACAAATATAACTTTGTATCAAAATATATTATAATTGAATTAAAGCCATTTTAGTCATTGTTTCACAAAGTACTAAATAATTCAATACATTTTTTTTTTACTTTAATGTATTTAATGTTGGACAACCTAAGAATTTTTAATGCACAATTATCTATGTATCTATCTTTAAACATTTATACCTTTTTTCTATATAATATTATATAATTCATTTATTTGTTTACTATAACTAGTGATTATTTGATGTGGGTATTTTTTTTTAAATCAAAATATGAATCAAATTTTTTAGTTCTCAAAACAAATATTTTATAGATTGTTAACTCTTTGTCATATATACTGTAAGGCTACAGATTATGCAGAAAATAAAAATTAGTTGAAAGGTCAGACTATGATGGTGATGCTTTTTTAAATAACACTGATTAACAAAATAAATTTTTTCGGCGCGAAATGAAATTCCTTTACATGGGGTCAAAGTTTATGCTTATACACAGGCAAAGTGTCTTTTATGCACGGAGCGAGCGATATGTAAAAACATGAGCTCGCCGTTTACCGTTTATTTGCCATTCCGAATGCTTAATTTGTCTAAATTGGCCGTGAAATGTACGATTTTACACAAAAAAGTCTTTTTTTTTAGTTTGAACATCCCTAGTAGGGTTAGAAATGGGTCTAAGCAAAATGCCAATTCAACATTATTAAGAGCTACATACTCTATCGACTGAGTTACCCGGGCTCGATGGGTGACCACCTACCAAAAGTACGCTACATAAAATTGTCATAATAAAATCATCCATAGTACTATTACTATTCGAGAAAAAGGCAATATGCACATTAATTAGGATCAGACAACACTAGTACATACAGAATGATGTATGTGAATTACAAAAAGCCCAAAAATATAAAGTGGCTGAGGTGATCTTGGGAATCTGCGTTCGATTCCTGGCTAGTACGCTATCATAACATAACATTATTAAAAAAAATTGTCTCAGCTTTCCAAAAATACAATATAATTTGTGCTTTGATCTCATTGTTAGGCCGCAGACCCATAAAAACGAAGACCAGATTTTGAAGCTCTATGGAAAATTGTCTCTGATTCTTTAAAACTATCAAAAAAATTTTTACGTCTACATCGGGACAATCTGTAAACGGTGAACTCATTCTTTTACATATAAAATGACCCCATTTAAAGAAATTTCTTTCGCGTGCAAAAATTTTATTTTGTTAATCAGTGTAATCTATTACTATTAAAATTTAATTTCAATTAATGATAGTTTTAAGGCAAAAAAAAAACAGAGTTTTGCTTTAATAGCAAATAATTAATTTAAACCTCAGAGCTGTAAACATGAAAAAAGATTTTTATTGCTATTATATTTATTTGACATAAGCCTGCAACAAATAAATTCCAAATTTTGTCCTATACCCCTTTTGAAAAAAGACGAGGGTCAAAGAAAAAAATGTTTACAACAGAACTTTATTGAAAAGTCAACATGACAATTTAGAATTTTTAACTGTTTTTAAGTGATAATTACGACCTTGTTTCAAATTGGCCTATAAAAAACTAAAAACAAACAAAAATAGTGCAATCAAATTCTTTATGCAAAAATTTAAATCGAAAATTTTTAACGGTTAATTTTATTTAAGTATTTAAGTTGATTTCAAAAAATTCTATTATAACATGTTTTTTCTTAAACCTTCGCACCTTTCCAAGGACATTGTTGGAATTGGGACAAGACTGTCGATTTTCATTTGTGGCGGCCTATTTTCTTGTTCATGTATAATGAAGCGAAACGAAATCTGAATTATATTTTTTTCCAATTATTCTTACATTGATCATTAAATTTCTTAACAGTAAGTCAGTTACTATAGATAACATTTATCATATATTTAAAAAAAAAATTATTTATGAAAATTTTTAGTATGATTTTTTTTTATGTGAAACCAATTTTTTTTTTTATATTATGAAATAGGGTTTTGGTCCATATTATTAGTTTTTTTTTTTCCAGAAAATTTATACAAAAAGTAATTTTAATGGTGAATTGCATTTAATATAGTTAATCTCTTAGCTACCTTCATATTTTGACATTTATATATTTATATTTAACTAACATAAGTATTGTATTTACGCTAGTTAGTGAGACACATACAAAACAAACGAACGAACGTGAATGTAAACAATAGCAGACCCGCGTAGAACATATTCTACATGTTCATTCAAATATGCCGTTGAAAAATGTAAAATTATGTCTCATAAAATTTTAATAAGCGTATTTGCTCATACTTTTTTTTAATTCTTAATAAAAAAGACTAAGTAAAATTATTATAGATATCATTACAGATATTTTTTTCTATCTGTCGTACATTGTCATTTAGTTATGGAAAGAAAAAAGAATAAATATTTACAATATTTTCGAATTCTTAATTTTTTTAAATAAATTTTCTGGATAGTTAATTATTGTTTAAAACCAAGTCGACCTTGGTAGCGTTATTAATATGAATATTTATGAATGTTATTTTGAATATTTTTAAGAACAAAATAAAAGACAAGTGAAAGTAAAATTAAAAAAATGTCTGTAATTAAAGAAAATGTTATTAAAAAACAAGCTAGTGAAAATACTATCTACCATGTTTTGTATGGTTATTATTTCTTAAAGCATCCAATCAGTTTTTTATCCCAAATTTATGTAAAAAGCCGGGCAACCATTTATCGTTGGATAAATAAATATGAACAGCAAGGAGTAATAAATCGTAAAGAAAAAGAGAAAGTTTTTTTAAAATTCACCGAAGAGAAGCGGAAGTGGTTGGTACAACTATATTACAGAAAGCCGATTCTAACATTGGAAGAAGCATCCCGTCATTTTTACAGCCAATACAAAGAAACAATATCAACTTCATCAATTACTGTTATTTTACAAGAGAATGGTTTAACCTGGAAAAGGCTTGAGAGAAGAGCGATACAACTTTCAATGGCAGATATCTCAAGATTCGCCCTAGAAATTAACAGTCTTCAATGGATTTTAGAGAGTTTAGTTTTCGTTGACGAGGTGTCATTTGACAACAAAGGTATGCTCCGCAAGAATGGATATGGAATAAAAGGAAAGTCATTGGTATATAGAGGCGAATTTGTTAGAAAAGCCAGGGTTTCAACTTTATGTTTTTTAGGATGTAACGGCTTGATAAATTGTTATGCTACAGATGGCACGTTTGACCGAAAGAAATTCGTGTATTTCATGAGAAAATTTGTTTTAGATCGAAACTCAAATATAGCGGTATATCCTGGACGATTTTCAATTTTCATAATGGACGGCGCTGCGATACATTTAGATGAAAATTTCGTGTCCTATATGAGATCTTTGGGGTTGATTGTTATTTTTCTTTCATCTTATTCGCCATTTTACAATCCCATCGAAATATTATTCGGATTGATGAAGAGAGCATTGCGAAAATATTACAAAGAAAATTCCAAAAACAGTTTGGAATATTACATTGGACTTGTATGCGAGATGTTCCATGATCGTGATATGAAAAGTATTTTCAAAAAGTGTGGTTACCTGCCCAATGGCGTTTTTGACCCATCAATAGCTTTAAAAGAGTCTGAAATTAACTCTCATATTGGTTTTTAGTGACATTGGAAAAATTAAATATTATTTTTTATATTTAATCAATTCATTTTATTGAATATTTTATTCATTTAAAAAAAAAAGTTTAATAAAATTAATTATTCGAAAAACATCACATTTATGTTTCATTTAAAGGAAAAAATGACATTTTGAGATAAATAAAGTAAGTAATAATTCTTTAGATGATTTCGTCTTCTAAATGTTCCTCGTGATCAACATCTTCTTGATCTCCAATACGATCAAAATACTCAATGCTAATCTCACTTTCAGTGGGTTTAACTGCTTCTTTGACAAGACCTAAAGTTGAACGTGTGGCGGCAATTTTATCTTTAAAAACATGGAGTTTCTGAAAAAAAACATCCTCAGCCGCTTTTCTGGCATTAGTTGCCTTCATCACAATTTCAAAACTTTCAATGAGCTCATTCACATCATTTTCTACCCCGTCACTCACGCCTTCAGCGATACTAACATTTTGTCTTAATGATAATAAGTCATCTTCAGCATTTGTTTTGGCAGCACGAAATAATTTAATAATATTTCCAGGAGGTGGCTTTTGAATTAAGCTTGTGTGTTCCTCAACTTTTTGTTTCAAAATATAATCCGCCCACACTCGCCAGGTTATTTGCGGTGCTTCATAATGAAATTGATGAATTTCTTGCAATTTGTCAATCATTCCATTCACTTCTTCCTCAGAAGGTGCACCAGCCTTATCTTTTGATGGCATGTGAACGAGGGCGTTTGCTCCTTTATGAATGGAGTCCCATTGTGCTCTTGTAATGACGGAGGTTCCATAAGGGTAGACGTGAATTTCAAGCTTTCTCCCATCAGACCAATAACTCAAACGATTTTCATCAACAATATGCATTTCCGTGATACTATGTCCAATTGTATCGTTTATCTTACAAAATTTTCCAAGATCAGAAGCATCAGGATGTTCTTTCTCACTAAATACTTGTGTTTTTGTCACCGGATCACATATAATCTCTCTTTTAATTTTTTCATGCACCATCTCCCACAAATGATGAAACAGTTCTTCCACTGAATCGATGCAAATCCACTCGATCTCACCAATTGGTGATTTATGCTTTGAATTTTTAAATTCAACATAAATGGGAATCACTTTTAAAATAAAATCCTTTCTGCAAAATAATAAAAATTAACAAAAAAAAAAAAAAACATTTTCATTGTTTTTATATTACCCAGTCGATTCTTTTAATGCTTCGACTTCCTCAGCCATTTTGGTTAATTTGATGAAAAACTAATGAGTATTTATGGGAATTTAAGCAAAAAGTACTTAAAATTATTATTTTTTTGCTTCTAACTTTATTTTTTTGTTATGTTTTATGTCGCGCGTATTTCGTTTATTTACATTTTCAAGCTGTCAAGTTAAACGTCAAATTCTCAAAAAAGATAAGTAAAACAATACAATTTAAGTTTTTTTTTTCATACAAGTTTAGCTTTCTAATTAATTTTTTTTTTCAAATTTCTAATAACTTTTATTGTTAATTACTTCGGTATGAATATATTGCTTGTTAATTTTTCTTTGTAAACTTAATTATCATTTGACTGTATATACTTCATTCAAAATATAGTTTATTTTCGTATAAAAATAAAATCGTTTTAGTGTAAATTAAAAGAAAACTTATTTTTCCGTTAATTTTTCTAAAGTTTTTAACGATTTTAAAATTAATAAAAAAAAAAGTTCCTAGAACTATATTTGGTCAGACATTTTATTCAAATTTATATAATCACTTAGAAAATATATTACATTATTATAAGTTTTGGTTTATTTTTTGTTTTGGAAGATTATTTTTTCTCTTTATTATTGATTTTAAATTAAATTTAGCAAATACCCGTCGATAAAAAATGGTAGTTTTTTTTTGATTTGATTATTATTAGGATTTTTTTCTTAATTTAATCACGTTCGTATATGCTTCTCACTCAATTTTTGTTGTTAAGGATTTATTAAATTAGAAATTTTTTGACATTTAATCAAATGTATATTTTTTTTCAGTTGTAGTTTTACGTTAATGAAAAATGATGTCCAGATAAAGGAATGTTAAAAGCGGTAACTTTTTGTTATGCATAAAAATCAATATTAAATTTAAGATATACAGTTATATGTTAGAGCTAAAGCAATATAGCGATATAATCTATTTTTTTTTCAATTTCAGACTATGATTAGGCTCTAAAATATTTGACTAAAAGTCTCTATGTCATGTAGTTTTATTTTCTTCGATAATTGTATTAAGACAATTTTACGTGTATTAATACTACTTACAGTAAATATAAGGATGGAATAGTAGTTTCAAGTTTTCAATAAGTTAAGATTAAATCATGCTAAGGTTTTTTTTCTCTTTGCTACATACAATAAAAGATGAAAAGAAAATTGTAAGTAAAACAGAAAATGTCGAAACGAACCTCTTGAAATTTAAAAATCTTCTTGTATATCTCTTAGTTAAAGGTTTTCAGGCAATTCAAAATTGTGACGATCTTGATGATGAGGTCTTAGATAACTTTCAGAGTATATGCTTTTAGCTCTACTGTTATATCGCAAACTAGTTCGTCTTATTTCAAAGTCTAACGGTGAGTTTCTTCGACATAGAGAGCAAAAAATACAAATGAGAGTATTTTTGAAAGCTTCTCGAAAATCTCTATTGAAATATGCATAAATGATGGGATTTAAAGTTGAGTTAAAGTAGCCAATCCAGAATAATATTGCTACAACGACATCAGGTGTAGGGCATTTCTCTGGCCCACATAGTGAAGTTATCAAATACCACAAGAAAAATGGTAACCAACAAAGAATAAAAGTTCCCATTATAATACCCAATGTTCTAGCAGCCTGTACATGAAAAAAACATAAGAATAATATAGGAAAAGACATTTCACTTATTAAAAATGTTACCTTATGTTCTCTTCGTATTTTCATCAAATTTTTGTCTTTGGTTGGTGTGTGATCTGTATCTGGTTCCTGTAAAGTCAGAGTTTTGGATGATGAACTTAGTGCTTCTCCGTTTGTATTTCCACCAGATGATCTATGATGAATTAACATTGCTGTTCCATGGCGTGCGGCGAGCTGAAACAATTAAATAACTTAAAATGATAAAACAATATTAAATATTTGTTAGGTTTACCTGTTTTTCTTGTCTATTTGCTTCACGAAATATTTGGAAATAAGTGAACAACATAATCGTACATGGTATGAAAAATGATATTGAGCTTGAAACAACGGCATAATATTTGTTTACGACAAAATTACAACTATCGGGATTTTGTTTAATGGATTCTAGATGCTCATCAGTAGTGTACAGTCCTATTTAAATGTTTATGTAAAGTTAAATTTTGTTTGTTCTGGACTTTTTATTGTCTTTTTTTTTGGATATACCTGCATATATGGGCACAAATGATAACAATGCTGGTGATATCCATGTACAGAGTATCATTACTGCAACAACTCGCTTTGTCATATTAATGGGATATTTTAATGGCTTTACTATGGCATAGAATCTATCTACCGATATGCAAGATAGATGTAATATACTAACAGTTGAAAAATACACATCCAACGAGTTCCATGTATCGCACATAAATGGCCCAAATAACCATCTGCGGATTAAAGTGAACATAATATGAATTGAATGATAAATTTAATGATAAAACAAGCTTAAAGTTTTTGGATGCATTTTTTATACATATATTTGTAATATTAGATTTTCGTACCTGTCAGTTATCTGCACACTAAAATTGAATGTCATAGCCATCATAGCTGAAAGTATTGAAAAATAATCAATTTCGGAAAGTTTATCTATAAAGTTTAATATTTAATACATGACATGAGTTGTTTGGACAAAATTGGAATTGAACAAGATTTGAACAAATTGAATCCTTATGTGTTTATATTCAATTAGAGGACAAAAAGTTTAAATGCTTTTTTTTTGTTAGATAGAGAAGGTCTTAAGGATGAATTGATTGGGCTCATGGATTGGGCTCCAGAGCCTGAAAACGGTCAAAAGCTCAAAGTGTCCGATTTTTTCAAATATTTTTTTCAAAATTTTCAAAATGGCGGAAATTATTCAAAATGACGGTTATTTCAAAATGGTGGTTATTTTTAAAATGACTATTATTTTCAAAATGGCGGATTTTTCCATCTTTTTCAAAAAAAAACTGCCATTTCAATTCTGCATTTTCAAAAAAGAAAATTTTTGAAACATTCAGCCATTTATTGATATAAAATTATTGATATTAAAACTTAATTATATTCAACGAAACGAGTCCCATCGAAATGTTCTTTTCTAAACCGCCCAGTGGTTAGAATTTTCCATTTTTTGTATTGGAAAGAGGAGCTTATTAAAATGAACTTTAACTCATTAGCTTTAAGATTGGGCTCGGAGCTTCCAGAGCCTGAAAACGACAGAAGCCCAAAATTTCAAAATGGCAGATTTCTTTTGAAGATTTTTTAAAATGGCGTAACTCTCTAATCTAAATTTTAAGCAAATATTTGGAATGTCAGAGGATTTTTGAAAATGTTTTACATTAAATATTTAAATTTTAATTACCAACTAGCGTATCAGCTACAGCAAGAGATACAATGAAATAGTTCGTAATAATCCTGAAAGTATTATTATTAATAACAAATTAATTTCACTTAATTATATGATTAAAGGTAATTAATATGAACATAATATGTAACTCATATAAGCACATAGAGCTATGTGAAAAGTGTTTGTTTCAAAATTATGTGAAAATTAGAGACAATTCTTGACTTATAAGAAGATATTTAATTGAACTTACCTTAATTTCCTTATTCTAATGACAGATACTATTACTAAGAGATTACCAAAAATAGCTGCTACTATTATAAATACCATTATTGATGCCTTTAATATAAGTAATACGATACCTAATGCAACATTATCGTCTTGTTTTTCGGTAGCAGCTGATGTGAGAAATAAAGTTGGTGGTCCCCTTCCACCGTAAATTGATGAATTTGCTAGAGATGCTGGTATTGTTGATACAACATAATTAGGTACATCATCATTTTTTGAGCTCATTTTAGATACGAATTTATTTTTATACTATTAATTATGATTTTTAATATTATTCATTTGGTTTTCACTGATTATTTGTTACGTATTATGAATTATTTAAAAAAAAAACGAATTTATCTCACTCCAGTCATTATTTTTTCTTTGTAAGAGATTTTTTTTCAGAGATCACAAAAAATTTAACGAAAAGAATTCAAAACAAACTTCTGCATCATTTGTGGTTTTTTTTATCGAACAAAACAAAACTTTTTTAAAAAATTTCCTTTTTCAAAGTAATTACATTTATTCATTTGCGTTGTGTTGTCTTAAAATGTTGTTGTATTTTTTTTTAATTGAATAATAAATTTCTTTATTGTATCTGAAAAATAATTAAAAAGGTAAACAAATTATTAGATCAAACGTTTTAACATGTTATAATAAATTTAAAAGGCAACTAGGATAATTAACTAATAATTTAAAGGTACACTATGGTCTGGTGAAATTTGATGCTTTTTTTACATAATTTATTTGGAAAATGGAATGATTAAAATGGATGATTTGCTAAATTAATTTCTGCCCCTTTTTTTGATATATCTATGATACTGTATATTTTATCAAAAGGTTAACGATTAACTTACGACTTGTTAAAAATTATGAAAAATAACCTTTTTGGGTGTAAAGCTAAGTAACCGAAAAATTTATTTTATTTTGCTCACAAATATATATTGTATATTTTTCCACTCCACTTATGTATGTCAATTTTTTTTTTTAATAAAAATCAAGAGAATCACCAAAATTTTCTCGTCCTTGAACTTACTATTGCATTGAGGAAAAAAAATAAATAAAAGAAACATTTAAATAAAGAGATAAGAATCTCGTCGATATCATAAATAAATTTTTCTTGGTATTCTTTGAAAATACTCTAAAATTATTATAGACTGAAATATAAAAGTAATATTACGTATTCAAGTCTGTCAGTTGATTATTTGTTCAAAATATCTTTAGGAATGTTTTTCCTTTGATCTTTTCATGTTTTTAATAAATTCTAAACTAATATAAAATAAGATGTTGGACCATGCTTATTGAAAAATCAAGTTTAATATTTGGTTATAATAAAATGTCAGTTATAATTAATTGAGATGAATTCTTATTTTTATTTAATATTTATTGTTTTTTTTTTTGTATATGAATTATTGATAATATTTTTTTTATGATAAAATTGAGATTCATCACTCTCCACCCAAAACCAGTGGGAGACCCATGATCAGCTTAAACTGTACAACCGATAAAAAAATATCATCTCTCTTTTCTTTTTTAATAGTTTATTGGTAATAAGCCAGTAAATATCATTTTTTTTTTCCTGAAAATGTAAGTTCGTAGTTAACTAAGAGAATGATAAGAGATAGATAATAGCAAATGTAAACAAAGCAAAATCAAAGGGGAAAATGTTGGAGGGCACAAAAGAAAATCGAGTCAGTTTTGATACCTTTGTTGAAAGCATGTTAAATACTACTGATGAACTGCAAGAAAAGGAATAATATTTATCCTTTAAAATAATTCATAAATCAGCACATGCGCACATATTCCTTTAATAAAATTCCTTCAGAATGATGAGGTTTCTTTTTTTAAATTACAAACACTCTTTATTTACAATTTATTACATTTAGGAAAAATACATGAATATTATGTGTGGGAAATTTTGGGCGATGTAATATAAATGAAATAATAATCTATACTATGATACAAATTATCATCACACTTTGATTATTTTCTTTATTATATTTTAAAATATCAAAGGTAAAACATTAATTTTATCTCAAATATAAAAATCGAAGGTTAGAAGAGTCTTGGGACCATGTGATGTTTATTTATTGATATAATGTTTTGAGTTCTATATCATTTTTTTTGCTTTATTGTCATCATATGATTGTCAGTCCATGCCAAATATTGAAAGATAAAAATTGATTTTCTACATGTTTTCTGTTTTATTATTCCTGTGTGGTTTTCATTTGAGATTTTTCAAACTTATCTTACCATACCATAAAAATGTGTGTAAAATCGGTGTCAATCATCATATTGGCAGTTTTTCTCAACATAAAGAAATATGTATACGGAAAAAAACATTTCTTATCAAGCAAAAAAACCAAGATATCACGCATATAAAAAAAGATGAAAAGAATAAAATGTGTTTTAAAGATCATTCAATGAGATATGAATCAAAAATTTTCAGTTTTATATAAAAGAGCTTACATAAACAAGAAAAAATGTTTTTCCATCATTTAATAAATTTTTTAATTATAATTTAAATTTAAATGGTTTTACAACTACTCTTTTTTTAATTTACATAGAAATGAATAACGTTTCTCTCTTAAAGGATATTAATTATAGTCATTAACAGTCAATTTAAAAATGAAGTAAATGAAATCTAGTGCCCACTGATGTATCACTGGGCTTCGATAGGGTGACGTATTGTTAACTTCGTTATTTAACGTAGCTTCAGAAGGTGCAATAAGACGTAGTGGCATCTAAACATTTCGAACACGGGCAACAGACCTTGACTCAGATCTTAGCATTTGCTTAAAACCCCAGTAAGAGTAACCGTCATATACCCTATTCTTAAAAGAGATTCAGATTCAGATTCAGATTGGAAATCTATGAAGCAAAACCAAGTTCATGAAGACAAATCCAATAACGGTTCCACAAGAGGCATACATCATCAACATCAATGGTCAAAGATTCGAGATCGTCGATGAGTTTGTATACCTGCAAGTACTTGTTCGAGTGGCTGGCGATACTTCCTTGGAAATCAAGCGACGAACAAGAGCTTTAATGATCTCACACGACATCTCCGCTCAAAGCTTTTGATATTTGACAAGTGTGACTAAATGTGTCATATACCAAACGTTAATAAAACTAGTCGTGTTATACGAGTCCGAAACTTTGTAACTCATTAAGAGCGATGAACAGCGGCTACTGTCATTTGAACTAAAGACCCACTAAAAAGAGACCTATTGTTTTCAAAGCTTTTCTTTAATTTCTTTTCAAAACATGCATCATTTCATTAACATTGATTGAGTACTTTGTAATGATATAGTTTTTAAAATTAAAATTGAAATAAAACATAATAAAATTTTAAAAAAAATTTGAAGAGTTTGGTTTGGGGTGAATTTTGGGGTTAGTACTGATAGGCTTCCAAAAAACCTCTAAATCAAATCTTTGATATGGTTTGATATGATATTGGTTGATAAAATTTAATTGCTATAAATTTTTTGACAAATGTTCCATATTGCCATTTTAAAATGAGATATTACAAGGAATAATCATAAGAAAAACACCTATAATTGAACTTAACGGTCAAATTTCTTGGGAATATTACAATTAATTGTACAAAATTTAATACCATGTTGATAAAACAGAGAAAATGTAAAGAAAGATTTTATTTTTTGTATAAAGTAAATTAACAAACCATAATTTTCTTTATACTTAAGGTACTGACGTTGATGGTTTGCAGTTATTGTAAAATATAGTCAAAACTTTGATTTAATGAGATTTCCATGAATTGAATTTTGTCAACATATTTAAGAATTTAAAAAAAAATCCATGAAATAAAAACTTCCATTAAGTACTTTTATGAGTCCCAGGGACCTAACATGCCCTAAAAAAAGGTCTTATTGTATGATAAACATGAGGATTTTAACGTGATGAAGTTCTTTTGATAACCCTTAGTTGAAATAGTAAAAGATATGTTTGGTTTGACAAAAGTATAATGATAAAATAAAACATGGGAAGTTCAAAATGGGTCCCTTAGACCCATAAAGTAAACAAAAGGTTAATAATAAAAATATAAAATTTAAAATTCAAAATAAGCTTAAAATATTGAAAAGACTTTGTTCAATTTTATTATTAAATAAAAACAAAAAAAAAATACATTTTAAAAATAAAAATTTGACTTTGCAAACAACTGTTGGGACAGTCATGACGTAAAAATAGACAGATGATTTTTATTTGACAATAACAAAAAATTAAGTTCAACCTTTATTAATTAAGATGTTTTTTCAATGTTATTTTAATGAATGAAAAGATATCGAAATTGGTTGATGCAATTTCCGGAAGTTGTAGTAGTTTTTTTCAAGTGTTTTTAAAACCATGCAATCATTGTAATGAAAAAACCAATAAAAGTCAGAAAACTAAAAGAAACTTTTGAATAAATTTAAAACTCTAAGCTTAATACTATGGTTTCATTTTAATCCTTATATTGGGTATGGGGTTGTTTTTCTAAGAGAAATTAAAGATGTTTTTTGGATGATCAAATACATGAGGTATTAGATTCACAAATTAATACAACCTACATCCTCATATTTTGCTCTATTTTTATTTCACCCACAATGTTTTTCCTTTGATAACAACAAATGTATGTTTCAAACATGTCCAGGCCGCAAAATATTTTTAATATTTAAAAGAAAATAGAGGTTTAAGCAAAAATTGTTTTCTTTCATAACAATCTACAATTTTCTTATAATGTCAAATGTATAAAGAAATACCCGAAAATCGTGACAAAACATTACTTTAGACTATTATTTTAATCTGCCTTCAGCACCTGTTGCAATATATTTCATAAAATAAAATAAAAAAGAAAACAACAAACAAAAAAACTTAGATTGATTTTGAGTACCATCACATTATCATATAAATTAGAAAGAAAAATATTGATATTAGAATAGTGTTATGAACTTTTTATCATAATAAAGAAAACAATTGTTGTCATTTTGTTACTACGGTACTTGAACATGTTCGCAAAAAAATATAAAATAAAATAAAAATGTAATAATTTTCTTTTGATTTTTGATGAATAGCCTCCGGGACTTGTTAAAACAAAAAATGACAAGAAAATGTTTCACTTTTTATAAAGTGATAAGAATAAAATTCATGAAATAACTCGATTGCTACATTCGAAAAAAAAAAGAACACATTTTAAACAGAAAGTAGGTATTTTGATATTTATGAATTTACTTTAAAAAGTAATTTTTGTTCTTTTTTTTAATTACAAAGGTTATAAATTTTGTATAAAAAGAGAACCCTAATCATAGTTAAGTGTCCATTTCTTACTTTCATTTTAATTTTTCTCACCTTTCCTCTCAATTTAAAATTTAAAGCATTTCATGTATGTTAACAATGATGTATTGGACAAGATACAATACAGAGACAAGTAACAACCAGGGTTACACTGTAAGCTGAAAACGCCCCGCAGTACAAATTGATATGATTCGAAGAAGATCTTAGATTAACGCTTACAGGGTGTTTATTATGGGCACTCATTTAATCTTTGCCTAAAGTATGGGGTAGTTTGCGAGGCAAATTTAACTTACAGTGTCCAAATCTCAAACAATGTTCGAATTATTTTATCTTTTATTTGAAGAAACAATATATTAGAGATTTTTTTTTTTATTTTAAGAACTAAGTTTATTTTCAGCTAATTTTAAAAACAAAAAAATGAATTTTACGAAAGATTCTTCCAATTTAAAATAAACGAATTAATTTTATCTTCATACAAAATATAAAATAATACATACTGATTACTTTCTTGTCTTTAATGTAAATTGGCATAATGCCATACTTAGTATTTTGTACGTGTTATTTTTTTTTTTGTCATATCAAAACAAGTGCAAGAAAAATTGTATGTTATATTACAGTAGTTAGCCTACAAAATTTATATGAATACATTTTATCTTTCTTGCCAAAATAATGACGAACAAATGTTTTTTTCCTGATTTGCAATCGATAATGATCTTTAAATAAAGTTTGATTTTATATTCCAGTGTGTCGCGCGATAATAGTAACGAAAAAAGCATGACAAACTTTTCCTACAAAATGTTAGCTGCAAACTGGATGCATTTCACTATTCTACAAATTGGCGAATCGAACCGCAGCGCTCCCACTCAACAATTTTCAAAAACTGAACTAAACGTGATCGAATGCGTAGTTATTGAGATCAACGGCACCTCGGGGACGGTAGTCATCAAGCTTTAGGTTTGGAAGAAATTGAGTGCATATGAGTGATATTATAAGGGCGCATTCGATCAATTTTTGTCCCCAGTTTTTTAAAATCATATTTTTTTTCTTAAATGGAGTGCACTGAAGCGCAGTGCTCGCACTTCTAGCTATAAGATCTTTCGTGCTTCTCCTTACGAAGGGATCTGAGTTCTCCTTCAATGAATTCAATTCGTTAAAGAATACTATAATTACTTTAGGATCTGTGTTAACAACAGTTAAAGCGAATTCTCACTCTAGCCAATGCTTCACACTCATAGAGCATGTGCTTTGATGTTTCACCCTCTTCTAGGCAGAGCCTGCAGGTGCTGAAAATCATAGTGGTTGCGACAGGATTTTCGCCAATTTGTAGAATAGAGTTTCTATAGCCCAACAGGGTAGACATTGTATTTAATATGTTTGAGTTTTCAATTCACCAGTCGGTCCTCTTTACATTTAAATTGAAAACAGAAATTTTTCCAACATTTTCAATAATTTTTATTGTGTTTTTACTTTTTTTCATATTTTTTCAAAAAACAAACATTCTCTATAAGTCCCACATAAATAAACAACAATATAATAAATTAATACACAATAAGTGATATTTACATTAACTTGTTTTATTTATTCATATTTTATTGTCACTCACAATACTTAAATTTCATACATTTCGTTACATTTTTTAAAGAACAAATAACGTAGGAAGAAAATGTGTAATTTTTATAAAATTATTTTTTATATCTTTGTTTAAAAATAAAAATATTAACTTTCTTCATACAACTCAAAGTATCATAAAGAACAATGAATTGATTGGTTATCATAAAAAAACAATCTGTACATTACGCTTACAAGAGAACAACAACAAGAAAAAAAGAGCATCACATATTATAAGCTATTATAATAAAAAAAAAGTTCTTGTCATTTATATATCCATTACACAAACAAGTCAGTAAAATCAAATTATAATCATATCGGTTTTTTTTTCTGCTATTATTTTTATTATTATTATTTTATTATGACTGTGTGATAACAATTCACTCTGAAAATATGTGTATTTAGTTATGCACTTTTAAAAAAAAATAATTATAAAATAAAAATAGATGGACATGATGAATGTATTTATACTGCAGAAAATCGTGTCTATAATGTCAAATGCATTCTCACATAAACAATTTCAATACGGATATAAAAAAAAAACTCACAGTATCTACAGTATCGCGTGCATTTCATATGAGCAAACACATTTTTATGAAGATGAACGTTGTGAGTGTGTTGTTGCAGCAAATAATTTCATGATATCATCATCATCATTGTGTCGCTATCAACTATGCAATTTGTGATGTAAAAAAATATAAATATTGTAATTTTTTTTTATTTGTGTTAATGATTAAAATTTAAATAATTAAATACGTTTCATCAAATGTAAGAAAAAAAAAAATCATATAAGTTTAAATTTTTACAAAACCCAAATAGAATGTTTTTTTGATAACGAATTCAAAATGAATCTTCTAATTTAATGTAACATGAAAATGCAATATAACCGTTAATCATAATTTAAAATTTGTCATTTAACTTTTCAATATACTCTATGTAGAAATGCAATTTTATTATTATTTTATATTTGTATAACATAGTTTATGAAACTTGGAAATGAACATCAACATTAATTTATAACATTTACTACATTGTATTCAAATGTGGTGCCAAATAAGAGGAGTCTTTTGCTCGCTATATGTATGTAAATTAAAAAACACAGAAAAATAATTAAATTTGTTTTACAAAATTATACTACTACAATATTTTCCGTAATCAAATAAGTTTTCCAGGTGTGGTGTGGCAGACTTCAACTGGAAAGTTTTTTTTTTGCATAAAATAAATGAAGAACTTTAACAAAGTATAATTTTTTTGTGGTTTCGTTTTGTCAAAGATCTAAAAGTTTCAAGTGAATTTTTCTATTTCCCGTTTATTATTATGTCTGTAGGTAAAAATCTTGTTCAAAAAATGTTTTTCAGTTCAGTAATAAACTTTGTTTTTTTTTTTAAGAACTTGAGAGAGGAATTCTTTGAATGGAAACCTGGCAACGAACAGCGGCTACCGTTATTCAAACGAAAGGTGCTATCTTTGGTGTCGTACGTGAAAGTGATAGATGAAACTAGCTCGGTTGTATGTGGAACTTAACATAGTTGAAGCTGTGGTAATCAACAGACTTCGATAGGCAGGTCATTTGGCACGAATAGACCCCGACTGAGCTCTACCTGCGCATTCGAAACGATACTAAGAGCCACTAAGTTGTTGGGCGCTCCAAATGGCGGTGGCATCAAATATGACTTGCGAACATTATGGGTGCAAAACTGGAAAAAGTAAACACCCCGCATTATATGCATAGACTAAAAAAGTGCCGATACACTGAAAGTTGAAAACACCCGCAGTACAAATTGACTTGGTCCGCAGACTGAGATCTTTGATTGACGCTTACAGGACATTTAAAAAATGAAATTTTTATCGCATTTCCAGTAAATTTTTTAAAAAGTTCGATTACAATGGGCATTCTTGTAGCCTATGCTTATTATGCGGAGAGGTGTGCGAGGCGTTTTCAACTTAGAGTGTAATGTTTGAAATGTTTATCCAAATTAACAGGAAATGCGTAAAAATTGCATCTATCAAACACCTTGTAAGCGTCAACCAAAGATCTTCGTCTGTGGACCAAATCAATTAATGAAAAGGTAATCATCAACAGGCTCAGTCTAGGCTTACCAGAATTGCCTTCCTTTTGGAAGGACGGCTATACAACCGTTAAAATTTTTTCAAATAAAATTGTTGATTGCATCTCATTAAGAAGTATTCAATTTTTTATACCAAAATGCGGAGCTGCCAAGCAGCGGAGCATTTGATATCAAAATATTTTAAGTTACGTGAAATTAAATTTGTATCTCTTTTAACTTTTATACAGAAATGCGGAGCTGCGAAGAAGCGGAGCATTCGATATCATAATATCTTAAGTTTCCCGATTTACACTTCTTTTGCATGATTTTCATATGAAGCGAAACAATGTATGGTAAGCCTAGCTCAGTCTCAAAAATGAACGTAGCGCTGGAGGAGTAAGTAAGAATAAGTTTTTAGAGTTAATATTTTTGACTAAGCGTCAGAATTTTTTACAACAAATATGTATTCAAAATTAGTATTATCTTAAATACAACTTTATACTAGAATGAACTTTGCGTGTATTCATTGCACACACATTTTAATACATAATAATTTAAATCGTTTATCAAAATTATTTAAACAACTGTAAAAAAAATTGTAGTGCTCACAAATGTTTTCAGTTTTGTAAAAACTAACGAGCACTAAACAAGTCTTATTTTTATTTTAATCTTAGAAAAATGATTTTAAGTTGCATAAATATTTTTAAAATAAATAAAAAAATGTTCTATAAGATTTCGAAATATTTTTTACCTCGAATATTTTTGAATAACTGTAGTACAGATAAGTCATCAATAATAATGAAAATATATTAAAAGCAGATAATAGAACAAAAAAGAGACATTATACAATTTAGAAAATAAAAATTTGATAAAACTATCATGTTAAATGTCTTGGTATGACTTTGACAAAGGTCTCTCTAGTGTCCATTATACATATAATTGACCATGATACAATAATAGATGAAGTGTCATGGTTGAACGCCATGCTAAATATATGTGAGTATCATCTTTATTTGTGAAGTTCAATGTTCTTCCGGTATAAATAAAGCGTAATTGGCTACTAAAATATTAAAAAGAATATTCCATGAATCAAAGCTATTATATTCTAACTAGAAATGATATTCATTTTATCAGACGGTCATATCTAAAAATAATAATAATATTTCATCTCGTCAAATTAATAGTAATATTATTAGCGGTAAGTAATAACAAACTTTTATAATAATAATTTCTTCAATATACATGAATTTGTCTGATTCATTAAATTAATATTATTATTTTTAGGGTTTTTACTTTACTTTACTTATTCTCCTACTGTTTAGTAATCAGTTATTCAATTATTTTTTTTTATTTGCTTCTGTAATAATTGAGTTGTTTTATTATGAATGAATTTAGATTATTATTTGTTTATATACAGAAATACATTTTTTCAATTATTATTATTATTCATAAGCGAAATATGAAAAATAAAACAAGACTCAAGTACCAAGTACGATATACAATGTAAATATAAAACTATAATTGAAAAATTGAGCCGAGCTTCTGATAAAGAGCATGCATATTTTTTTTTTGTACTTACATTTCACAGTCAGTCTCATTTCACAGTCATTCAAACATCAAGTGTTCAAAATTGACTTTATCCTCACGTATTTGATATATTTAACATATTTACACATCATATATACATTTTTTTATATATATATAAATATACATTCATAATAATGAAATGTGGAATTGCGTTAGATAGTATTTTAAATTCATGAAAATTTTTCTGTATCGTCTCTTTAAATATTCCCGACAAATTCCTATTGTTTATGATTAAAATGAAAAATACTTTTAATAATTAATATTTGTGGCGTTCCATTCTAAAGTGAGTGCGAATAACAAGAGCCTATGGTCCATAAAAAAATATGAAACTTTTTTTCTACAAAAAATTTTGTATCTGCTCTAAAAACCGAAAAACAAGGGTTTCAATATTTTTTTTCCTTCAATTTAAAAACTGCAAGAATGGCATGATTTTGTATGAAATACGTATGATATTTGTTCGTGAAAGTTGTAGATTGTAAAATGGTGAAACAAATTTATTTACCATTTTACATGTTTTCATACAAATAAATTGATTTTTCGTCGGGAGGGAGGTCGTTGACCGAGTTGATTAATAAGAATCCTGCGACGGAGGTTCGAATCCAGCCCCGGACATGGAAATTAATTTTTGTTTTTCGAGTTTCAAATGTGCTCAATTTTTACTTAGAATACATAAAAATCCGCCTGGGATTTTTAGGGGTCCCACGTGGTTAGACCATAACTAAAGGAGCTTACTTTGGAAGCTTCGGCTGAAGTAGTAATCCTGTCATTTTTGCACTTTTAAATTGAAGAATAAAAAAATTTGAAACCCTTGTTTTTCAATCTTTAGGGCACATACAAAAATTTTCGTAGAACAAATGCGTAATCAGATTGGGACTTGTGATTCGCAGTCACTTTAGAATGGAATGCCACACATGTGTATATTAATTTTAACTTTAACATGGTTTTTTCAAAACATTAAATATGGTTTTTGGTTAAAAATTTTGATATTAAATGTTCATCTCATCTCATAAACTCATATACCCTAAAATTAATCAATATTATGATAACAAAGCACGATAATTAATTATTATATAAACATATTAATAAATGATATGCGAAACACTTAATTCTAAGAAGTTATGTGTTATTTTAACTGAAAATCCAGCAAAAAAAACGATAAAACATTATTTTATAATTAGCTAAACGATTAATTAAAGTAAGAATAGAAAGTGTTTAACTATGAAAAGTGAGTTTGTGTGTGTGTGTGTGTGTATGACAAGAAAATTTACAGATTTTTTTTTATACACATATGCACCTATAATTTGGTTATATATGAAAAAAAAAACTAATGTATAATTCTTTCAAGGTCAGGATAAATTATTGATTACTGTACTATTTTCAGACATTAAATATAATTTACTCTTGTTTTAGTAATAAAATTGACTACTGAAACCGTACATGAAAGAAAAAAAAACTTTAATAATTCTATGAATGAATTGCTCATCGTATTGTATCTTCACACTATGTACATTGTTATTAAAACACAAAAATATTAAATAACGATAACAATTGAAATATTTTCAGTATGTCTTGTGTATTACAACCACAGTATTACACATAAATTTATCAAGCGACTGTCAGGAGAATCAATAATTTAAAATTGAATTCAAACTTTTATATTTAATTCATTTTAATGAAATACTCACAATTAATATTGTCTCGCAGATTAAGAACAAAATTTTCCTCTTCCTAGTTCTTCTTTTTTTCATTTATTTATGAATTTTATTACCATTATTAAATGTTACATAATATAGTCTTAAATAAATTTTGCTTTATCAGAGACTACAATGTAATGCGGTACACAAACATTAACACTTCTTGAAATAAGAATATAATTGCAGTGAATCATCTTTAAGAAGAGAACTTATTTTAAATGTATAGAACTTATCAGCATTGATTAAAAAAAAAGATATTTTTGGTGTTATATTTTGATTTTCTTTTTCCTTCTCAAATTTCTCTTTTTTTTATGATTATTACACTTAAAAGATTCACAATTAATTGAAATTAAATTCCTTATCAAACATCATAACTTGACATTTTTTTAAATTTAATGAGCATAATTTTTGTTGCACAACTTTGACGATTACTATGAAATTTCACTTTAATATGATAAATCTTAATTTTCTTTTGAATATATATTTTTTTATATATAAATAATAATTCGACTTTTGGGATTAGATTAAGTGTTAAATTATATAAATTTTATTTACTTAATACATTATGTAACTTTTAAGATATTATTTTTTGTATTAATATATTTTTTTAATTTAAATAATTTTCTTGATGACTCAATGATTTTTTTTTAAAATAAAAAAAAAACTTATATTTACAAAGTTTTTAAGTTATATATCCTATAAGATATATTGTATGTATTTTTTTGTATTTAAAGTTCCTGTAAGAATATGCAGCGCACGCTAAGGATTATTTGTTGTAATGAATCTGATCAAATGTTGAACAAAACTGGGCTACGAGAAAATTTTTGCATTTGAACAAAGGTGACAGAGCTAACACGCTGTATAAATGAAAAGTTATGTTTTCGTGTAAGAATATAACGAGACTCGGATTGGTGTGTACATGTATGAAAGTTTGTGTGGCTGTTATTGTGAGAGAACAGAATACATTCCATATGGGTAATCTCTTTTTTCCGCCGCTGCTTACTCTTCTCAGTTACAACGACGAGAATTACTTCGTAAATGATTGTATATGATAATACAATATTGTTCATATGCTGGGCTTTGTGTAATTAAATGGCCCAATTTTTGGTCCAATGTTCTATGTCAGACTTTATCGATGGTATTTTTTTTATTATGTTAAATACTTGAAAATATTCAAAGAACCACAAGAAATATGTTTAAGAAAATCATGCAATTTATTATTTTTTTATTGAAAGATTCTCTTACATTTGCTCATAACATCAATAGTACTGAAGATAATTTCGTATTTGGTTTTCTTTTCTGAGTATTTTTATTGATAAAAAATAAAACTAGATAAAAAATTTAAGTTTAATAAGTATTAATTTATCCCATAAACAAAATCTATGTTGTATGTGGTAAATTTGAAGCAGCAGAAGAAACAACATCAACATATTACAGCGTATACTACTAGAATTCTCTCTAATCATATTCAATACACGTAAATATACACGTATTAGTATAAAATTCTGGGTAAAAATACACCCCCGGCCAATAGCTTCAAAGTAGGTATATATTACATAAATTTCATATCAAAAGGCATTTTTAACATAGAAAGAATAAAAATTTTAATAAATAAGTATGATGAGGTTTAAGATGCGGTACAATGAACATTACTATAGTAAATATGTAATTAAAATCGTTCTATATAATCATAAAAAAAAAAAAAATTTTGTTTAAATTCGTAGTTGATTGAAGAGAAAGAAATAACATTGTAAAGAACTTTAAATTTTAACAGCTTACATTCATACGTATGTTATGATAGAAATAAAAACAACCAGGCGTTTCCATAAATTTCAAAATTAGCAGTTTCTTTTGTTTTCCTTTATTAAAATTTCAATTTGAAACTAGAAAACCTTTTTTAAGAAGTTCGATACTTGTCAAAATTGTAAAGAGCCCGGACTGTGAGCTTTATGATTCAATTTCCTTAAAATATCAAAATATTTATTAATAAATTTATCATCAAAAAAAAAAAAGATTAAAGAATTTGAATATTTTTTACAACAATTTATCATACATTTTGATGATGATATTATAGGAAAAAAACCAAGAAGATAAACTTTCATAATATGAATAAGGATGAGACATTAAAATGAGTATAATTTTTGACAGTATATTTATTAATAATGAATAGGCATAAATAAATACCTTTTCATAAATTTCAGGAAAAAAAAAAGAATATTAATGTAATAAAATAATAATAAAAAGGAAATCCTTCTTTCACGTGTGCGTTTCTTTTCTTCTCTCTTGGGTGAACAAGAACATAAAAAAGACGTACTTTTTCTAAGTTATTTTCTATTATTATACGTATAAAATATATCTCAGACTTTAATGTATACACATCCAAAACCTTAAAATTGACAATAATATCAAGCAAATGATAAATATTTAAATTATTACAATCATCAAGTTTTTTTTGCAGGCTTCTGTCTTTGTGTAATGTCATAGAAGAAAAATTTCCCGCCCCTTATAAATTTAATGGTATTGTTTTTTTTAAAAAAAAAATCACAGAAAAATAAATATTCACAATTATAATGTAAATAATTGTTATAATTGTTATTTGTAATAAGATTGGAAAACAGCGGGCTACTTGTGTACCAGCTTTGAAACGTAATTTTTTGTTTTTTTTTCATTATTTTGTGTTATATATTGACACGTACCTATTCTCCAATAAAATTCAATAAGTAGGGTATATCACAACAAACAGATTTTTCATTCTATTTGGAGACATTTCATGCCTTGCGAAAGTTTGCACAAAGAGATCATGTAAATACAGTTAAAATTCTTATAAAACGGTGGCGGCTGGTATATATATTGCATAGTAGACATTGAGTTATGTCTTAACGTTTCCATGCATAGAGAAAATAATTTTCTCAGGAGTCTAAACAACATTTAAAAATATTCGTCACGACGACGACAAAAATACACACGTATAGGTTTGAGTGGAACAACGAAAAATCGGCAGTGGTTTCAACGTTAGTAATAAAATAATTCTTAAATATAATCTACATCACATATATGTGTAAGTATCAATATAGTACTTTAATATAGTACTGTCTGAGACATTCTGTGTATTTTCGTTAGATATTACAGGGTCCGTTTAGCGTTAAAACAAAAAAAGTTTCTCAGTTCTATTTTCACCGTTATACCGTCTTCATTAAAAATTATTTCTTGTCTGTCCTTGATATATGATTTTTCGGATCCACAAATAAATGTCTTCACGTATTTTTTTTTTTATTGTATTTATATATGTATAAATTTGACATTTAGTGTCGAATTAGTTGTTAATATTTTTTTAAATTAGTTGTAAAAAATTACCTACATTAATGACATCTTAAAATAATTTCTTTGCATATTATCATACAATATAAAATTTAAAAAAAAATAACAATACGTGTTTAATAATAAAAAGAAAAGAATTTAAAAATTTAATATTTTTTTCTAAGGAAAATAAATAATAATAATAAAAATATGTATGATAAGCTAAATAATAACATGCACAAAAATGAAAATAAAAACAACTGTGCTAAAAATACCACCACACTATTAGAGAATTAAGACACTTTAGGTAAGTTTACAGTAGTATACTTCTGTATTATTTTAACTACCTTATATATTTATAGTATGTCTTTTTTGGAGTGAAAAAGCAAAAATCCTTATTATATTTTGTGCTATAATGACAAAAAAGCTAATCAATATTTGTGTTACTTTTTTTTATAAGAAAATATTGTACATTTTATTTTTTTTTGCCACTTACTGTTGATGTACATATTTTCATTGTAACAAAAGAGTGAACAAAAAAATTATTCTTGATCAAAACTTAAATTATTTTAGACACGATAAATAAAGTTACTTATAAAAGTAAAACTATTTACGTTACAATCGAAATCAATTTTATCTTAAGTCCTAATGCATATTTTTTTATTTTATTTTAATATGAATGCAATGCAATTGATATCTATATCTATTTAATGATGATAATAAACTTAAACTATCTTATCACACTTTTTGAATAGTATCAATGTAAAGAAATCAAACACAGATTTATTTGTGCTCATAATATTCAGCATAAAGGTACCATTAACAGAAAATTCTTTCACTATAAATTTCCTTATGCATCTTCTTTTTGTAATTTCAATTTTTCGTTTCACATGATATTTTTTTTTAATTTATTGATGTAATGTGTTCCATTCATATTCCACAATTAAAATATTAATACTATCAAAAAAATACATGAAATGTAAAAATATCCTAACCTTAACCTTAACTAAAAAGAACAAATTTAATAAACACGCACTGAATACGGTAGTTAAAATAATATATATTTAATACACTGTGAGTTGAAAATGCCTCGTAAACAACCCCGTGTTATAAATGTGGACAACAAGAATGCCCATAAAAGTCGTTCTTTTTTACAAATTAACGGAAATATAAAAAAAAATGAGAAATTCTAACCACTGGGCGGTTTAGAAAAGTGCATTTCGATGGGACTCGTTTTATTGAATAAATTTCAGTTTAAATTTCCGATTTTTTTAAAGTTTTAACATTTTTTTAATTTAAAAATGCAAGAATTTGTAAAAAAAAATTAAAATGACTGATTTCTTCTGAAAATTTTTCCATTCCGAATTTGTTTTTATGAAATTTTTTTCGAATTACGCCTTTTGGAAAAATTGGCCATATCGGGCGTTTATCCGATTTAAGGCTCTGGAGCCTAATTTCTGAACCAATCTGTGAGCCTAATCACAGAGCTAATGAGTTAATGTCCATTTTAGTAAACTTCTCGATCCAAAAAACAAATCATCAATTTTTTTAAATTTAGAACCGTTTTTAACGGTTTTTAGGCTTTGGAGACTCTAGAGCCCAAACCCGTTGCCCAATCTCAAGGCTATTGAGTTTAAAATCAATTCTTATAACCTCCTCTATCTAACAAAAAAAACCCGACCTTGCTTCGATGGACCATTCCAGAGTTATGGACCTGAAATAGTGACAGTGACGGTGGACAAACCGTCTGTAATAGTGCATTTTTTTACGAAATGCACTAAAAAAATGTGTTTCATCAAACGCCCTGTTAGCGTCAATCAAAGAATTTTGTCTGCGGATCAAATCAATTTTTATTGCGGGGCGTTTTCAACTTAGAATGACGGCTGTATTGTGATTTTACTTTAAAATTAAATGAGCAGCATGTTGTTTGAAATTTAGAGAGTTCAAAAATCAACAATCAAATTTTATTTGTGTAAAAAAACCATTTTATGATATAAAATCCAAATTTCAACTACAAACACTCAAATTTCTATCTGTTTGCTTATAATTGTTACATTATTTTTACAAACAACAAAAAATAATTGCATTTATTGATGAAATCAATTCAATTTCAATAAAATTTTGTACAGTTTGAAAAATAATTGACATATACATTCACCACAAATTCAAATTTTTCCCTAATTTTTGTATGTTTTTATTTTAATAATAATATTTATATGGGTTTTACAGTCCAGAAAATTTATATTTATATATAAAAACACAGAAAATGAAATTATAATATTAAATAAAATAATTGCTTTTTGGTAATTCATCAAAATTTGTTTCATGCTGTTACATTAATTTTAAATAACATGATGATTTTTGTTTAAAAACGCGATTTATGTTATAAAATTTGTGCTGTACAGCACACGAAAGTAAATTAAACTCAATTGTATTTAATTCATTGAAATAAATATCACACTATATAATATTTATTAATTTATTTATATAGAGAAAGAGTGTCACTGTCATATTTTTGCTACAATATACAGCTTATTATATTGACACTGAAGTTATTTGTTTTTATTTTCATCATCATCGTTTCATTTTCTTGGCCATGCTAATTAATTAATAAAAAATAAAAATGAAGTGATATGAAATGTCAAAATTTAAAAAGCACTTTATCAATATTTAATATCATATTTTGTGGGCTCTTTTCAAGAAATAAAACAAAAAATCAAATAAATTAGCATTATTAAAAGGATTTGTTACAAAGTTTCGTCTACTTGTACAGACCCTTACACATATCGATTATTTTTTTTGTCATAGTCAAAAAAGTTTAAAATACTTTAGATTAATTTTTATTATGAAATGCCTTTATAATAACAGTTAAATAAAAGTCTTCTCATGTTTTTTGGCATTTTAGGCAGTTATTATAGTTGAATTATTTATCTGTAACAGCCGGAAAATATAAATTTGTACCATGCCAAAAATAAAATGTAGTCACGTATGAATGTTCTTATATTTTTAGTATAAAATAAAAATATTAATAAAAAATTAAAAAAAAAATGTAGACGATAAATTTATTTTAAAAGTATGTGTTATCTCATCAACATACATCTATGAGCATATTATTAGAAGAGAAACCCTGAATTTGCATCGTTATAAATATTCTTAAATTCATATTGCCCTTGACTATTAAGAAAAAACACCATGTATCAGTAAAACACTAATTTTGTTGTAACATTGTAAACTTTAAATTATCTAAGCAGTTTTTTTTTCATTTCAAAGGTTATTAAGTGTTGAATAAGTCTGAAAACTCCCTTTGTAAAGGAAAAATAAAAGAATTTCTAAGACCTCTTATAATATAAATTTTACAACAACAAAAACATTTATATGCGACGTATAATGAAGCCAGTATAATCCTTATATTTGAAAAAGTTTTTTTTATACATGAGTTTTCAAGTCAAAAACCTTGATATATTATTATGAATTCTCTATGTAGTATAAATGATCATAATCATTAAGGAACAACGTATAATGTAAATATTGTGAGAAAATATCATCATTTGTATATGTATATTTAAACACTTAAAAAACTTTAGATTGCCTTTTAGGAAAAAAAAAGCTATTGAGCACGTAAATCGTGTTTTATTTATGATAACATTTAAAGCTTTAAAAGCAAGATGGGTTTTTTGTGTGTAATAAATTGAACGTCAAAACGAAAATTTTATGCAATTTCTTGTAAATGTTTAATTTTGGATAAAAAATCGAATTATGTTAACATCAAATTAAGACTGGGTTAGAAATAGTAAGGACGATGATTAGTTGATAATTAATGATTTTAAATTTCACTGTTTAAGTTATAAAAAAAACTGCAAGTCACTGTTTCCTTTTAAAATTGGGATATCCTTATCATATATTTTTCTTATTTTAACCCTTCTCTATTGCAATTATGAGATTATTACACTAGACTGAAGTTATCAACGTCCTTGTCAGCAAAAAAATACAGTGACTTGAATCTCTGTTTTTCGGTTCGAACCTCCAGAGGGCGCTGAAGGGACATTTTATGAAATTATTTTCGGTCTTTAGACTTTCCTGAAAAAAAATCCAAGGTAAATTCGTTGATGAGCATACAAATCGTTAGAGAATCAAAAAATAAAGTGACTTGTATCTGGATTTCTCGATTGGATCATCCAGAGGGAGCTGAGGGGACTTTTTGTGAAATTAAGGTCAGTCTTTAGACCTTCCAGAAAAAAAATCAAAGGGAGAATTCGTTGATGAGCAAACAGATCGTTAGAGAATCAAAAAATAAAGTGACTTGTATCTGGTTTTTTCGATTGGACCTTCGAGAGGGAGCTGAGGTGGCTTGTTGTGTTATTTTGATCGACTCTGATTGATCCTCTTGAAAAAAATTCCAAAAGAAAAGTCGTGACTTGTATTTGGATTTTTCGATTGGAGTGATTTTGTGATTTACGTGGAGAAAAAAGATTAAATTGGGTAAGGTACATGTCGTTGAAGAAAACGGGAGGGTGTCCGGAGTCTGAAAAACTCCTCTTCTACCCTTCTGACCAGGTAGTTGATGATATCGTTGATAACTTTAGTATAGTGATCCTTACTGTATCATGTAGAAAAAAAACTTGTATAAAGAAAAATTAAAGAAATTTTATATTAAATATTTCACCATATTACTAGGCAATTATTAACAATAAGAGTTTTTCTTAAAAATTATTTAAATATTCATTAAAAACACAATATTCTTATCAATATTCACGCATTAATGAAAAATAAACAATTGATTAACTTGTCACAATACTTATTCTATCAAAAGTTATTATTATTATTCGATTTCTTTTCATTCCTGTTTTTCTTATTTTTTTTGTTATTATGGGATTTATTATAGGTTTTATCATTACACACTGTATAATATGATGACAGCAATCTTATAAATTAGATATACAATATAAATAATAACAAATGCTCTGTATAGGTGCATAAACGTAAAATAATATTATCTTATAATAATATGAAAACAAATATATATTTTCTATAATAGCTTGAAGTAAATTAAAAATAAAAAGAAAAACGAAAAACAATCAAGGCATATCATGTGAAAATGGATGAATCAATTTCGATGAATTCTACAATATTAGATGGAGATGAGTCAACAAACAATACAAACATTAACGAAATAGATGGACTCAATACATTTCTGCTAGTAATAAAAACTAGTATAATGGTGTCTATTATTTTGGCTGCTATTTTTGGGAATCTATTAGTTATTATAAGTGTTGTGCGAGTCAGGAAGTTAAGGTAAACAAAAATTTATGTTTTAATAAGTAATTAAAATAGTAATAATCGTTTATTAGAGGAAATGTTTCATTAAACAAAAAATCAATATCCAAAAATCATTAAAATATGTAAAATACTAACATTAATAAGACATTAATTTTAAATTACTTTTGAAATATCTGAAAGTCGATTCAAATTAAATGGACGTTTAACGTATTACGTGTCCCTTTGTCGGTTTTCTCATACAACATATAATTGAAGCTCAAAAACTAGAAAATTGTATTTGATCAATTTTAATCACAACATCCTCCAGAAGGATTCCAACCAGGAAGGGCTTAAAAGCTTCTTTTTTCTGATAAATAAAATTTATCAAATATTTTAGTAATTTTAATATCAAAGCATGCTTCTGTTATCATCCGACTTTAAATCGCGTTACATTTTCATTCATTCATTATTTTAGCTTTTGGCTATTTTTTGTTATCTTTTAACATTAAATAAATAACAAAAGAAGGTTTAATCAAAATAACATTTATTTTCTCTCTAATGTTTATTTAGGATAATCACCAACTACTTTGTTGTTTCATTGGCATTAGCAGATATTGCGGTATGTGTTAAAAATTTTAAATAATAAGATTAGAAACCAATGTTTTATTTTCTGTTTAATCACTTTGTCAATTTTCAGGTTGCATTACTTGCTATGTCGTTTAACTTTTCAGTTCAAATTACTGGCAGGTATAAAAAAAATAAAAATATAAAAAAACAAGACATTAAAAACAAATTTTCTTTGATAAAATATTTTTAAGATGGCTTTTAAATTCGTTTATGTGTGATGTTTGGAATTCTTTGGATGTTTATTTTTCTACGGCAAGGTAAATTGTTTTGATCCATTACTTGGATTTTTTCTTCTTATTCTATTAATATAACCGCAGTTTATTAATTTAGTGATAATAATAATTTACCATAAATTAATCTGATTTTGTTACTAAAGTGATTATAATATACAGTGAAAACTACGAAATTGGTCACTGGGATTTTAAATAACTGTCCCAATTTGCAAATCTGTCAATTTTCAAATTGGTACATATCAATTCACGAAATAATGTAAACAAATATTTTTTCTCCCGGTTTTATCCACATTTACATAAATATAATGAATAAAAAGTGCTTTTTGAATAAAAAAAGAGATAAATATAACGCGTAATTAAACAAGAAGGTATTAAAATATGTATTCATACAATATTTTTGAGGATATAACAAATGGTAAGTGTGACACAACAAAAGTAATTTTTTTATTTAAATAGCTGATTTATTTACTTAATTTACTAAAAAAAAAACAGGAAGAGAGATATTACAGGGTTTGTTGTGTGAGCAATTGTCGTCGGCGACTGAAAACAATTTGAATGAGGAAATTCAAATAGAAGAGGATGAATCATTTTTAGAGCCTTCAAAATACGAGAAAATACGAGAGTCATTTAATAGTTTGATCAAATACAGTATTGAAAATGATGAAAAAGATTTCATGTTCATACTAAAAACTCAATTCGAGAAGTTTAAAAATGAAATGCAATAATAAATTTTCAGAATGTGTCTTTTAAATTTTAATTTAATCAAAAACAATGAAAATAATACTTTTATAACGTCAAATTTGAAGCTGTACCAATTTGAAAATTGTACCAATTTGACTGTCTAACCAATTTCGGAGTTTTCACTGTAGTAGATAAAATATTACCGTCGCACCACCAATTTCCAGTATACAATTTTCAACAGCGAACACATTTCTCTTGAGCGAAAAAATTGTGTGTGTGTATATACAACGTGCATAATGCTTTATTTACATCTTTTTTTTTTTTACTGCAACTGGATATTTGAATAAAAGGAGCAATATTATAATAAATACATTTTCCGACATTAAATATTCATGAGAATGAGAGAGAGAACGAAAATACAAAAAAAAAGTTTGTTCATTATTTTTATTTAGATTTTTTTTATATCATCATCATTTTCATATACCATTTAATTAAAATTTGTTTATTTTTTTTTTTGCTCTACATTTTCCAGCATTTTACATTTATGTTGTATATCAGTGGATAGATATTATGCGATAGTTAAACCATTAAAATATCCTATTAACATGACAAAGCGCGTGGTTGCAGTAATGATATTACTATCATGGTTATTTCCTGCGTTATTATCATTTGTACCAATCTTTGGTGGTTGGTATACTACAGAAGAAAATCGAGAAAATCTTCGTTTACATCCAGATACATGTGTTTTCATCGTAAATAAATTATATGCTATAATTTCTAGTTCTATAAGTTTTTGGATACCTTGTACAATTATGGTCTTTACTTACTTTCAAATATTCCGTGAAGCAAATAGGCAAGAAAAACAAATGGCAAATAGACAAGGAACTGCAATGCTTATGCATAGAAACTCAAGTTGCACCACGAATGACGAGATACAAAGCTCAAGCAATCAATTTACAGGTTTGTTTTTTCCAATAAACATTTAACTTTGTTTTTTTTCCGGTAAATTAATCGGTATCCTTCTTTTACAGACATTGATATTGATGCACACACACCATGCAAAGATAAACATTTAAAAATGAGACGTGAGCATAAAGCTGCTCGTACACTTGGTATCATAATGGGCGCATTTATATTTTGCTGGTGGGTTATTTTTCTTCTTCTTTTTCATTGAATTCTTTTACAATTTAATGTAACAAAACAAAAATTTTAGGTTACCGTTTTTCTTGTGGTACTTAATCACATCACTTTGTGGTTCAGAATTATGTCCCACGCCAGATGTTGTCATTGCCATTTTGTTTTGGATTGGATATTTTAATTCAACTTTAAATCCTGTGATATATGCATATTTCAATCGTGATTTCAGAGAAGCTTTTAAAAATACTTTGTTATGTATATTTTGTTCATGCCGAGATGATCGTATGTCGTTTGAGATGAGTGGACGTTCAAGACACAACCAATTGGAGACTCAGTTTCGTAATAGAAAACCTAGTCATCCGCACAAATTTCCATCATGATACGTCAAACAATGCTATGTTTTACTTCCCTTTTTTTAAATTCTAACAATGAATGGTAAAAATTCAACGAATTAATGCTGCCAACCCAATTTTGATAGCCGTACAACTGATAATTTGCTAACAATAGACCTGGAAAATTGAATCTAATTTCTAAATTATTTATATTTAACTGTAACACAAAAAAAATAACGTTCATTTATTTCATTTCAAAATTCGGGTTTTAAATAATAAAAATATCAATAAAAATGTATTGTCTTCATGTAATGTTTTAGATGAAAACTGCATATTCTTAGAGTAATTAATCACATGTACTTTAACATAGTATGTTATTTAATGTGAAGTAAATGTATTTAAAAAAATTATCAACGTATCAAAATGAATACCAAATATCAAAGTTATTAAACTTAATATTTTATCAAAAGCAAGGGAAATATTAAAATATATTAGGGTTAATAGATAATTAATTTTTTATTCATACATCGGTTATTATTTAATAAGGGGAAAAACGAAAGAGCTAAATCTAAAAAAAAATTGGTTAGGCCATTACAATTTTCCTTTTTGTTTCTCGTCGCAGTCCGCTCGAAATAATAAGAAGGAGGAGGGATGAATAATGGTAATAAAATAATGATGAAAAAAAAAATTTTTAAACAAATGTCATGAAAAAAATTTTTTTCATATGAAAAATATTTTAAATATTTATTGAAAAAAAAAAATCAAGCAAATTAAGTAAGTTTTGGATTTTCGTCATGTTGAAATTAACAAAATTTTCAGTAAAACTGTTTTTAAAATTTGAAAAATTTAAGATTGTTAAATATTTTCAAGGTTTTCAATGGTTTTCATTATTTTATTACTATTATTCCCTCCCATTATTCCCTCTTCACTATTGTGAAATAAAGAAGTAGGAGGCGACGGGAAACGAAAAGGAAAATTGTAATGGCCTAACTTGGTTATATATTTTTAAATTTTGCACATTTAATCAACGTTAAAATGTTCATCCAGTCATTTGCACATTTAACAGTTTTATTTACACTTTAGAAAACCTCGATGAACATGATAATTGTTACAACACTCATCCATTTATCTTCCTTGCCATGCCTTTTATACGAAAAAATGCGTACATGCATTAACTTATTGTCACTGGGTAGGAATGTAATTGTGATTAGGGTGCACATGAAATTGAAATATTCATAAAAGTGGTCAGATTTTTCCGAATAATATTCAGGACTTACAAAAACAGGGCAATTGGAGGAGTTGTCATAGTCCAGTAGTTAAGCCATTCGTCTATCATGGCATTTGTGAGGTTTCGAGTTCAATAAACTGCAATAATTATTTCAACTCAAATGTGTCGTTTATGGGCATTCTGGTCCAATCAAGGCACGACTACACTCGGATTATAAGGTAAAAGCTAAGGTTCAGCCTTAGGCTTAGGTCTAAGGTTTGGGGGTTACCATGAAAACTTTAGTGGACTTATCATGATCACAATAGGACTATTAAAGACCACGGTGAAGTCTTTTAGACTCTATTTTAACCTTAAACCACGTTTATGACAGAGAAAAAATAGCGCCAAACTAACTTTACGGCAATTGAATGAGCTTACACAAATTTTTGCATTATTTTTATGACTAGATTCGAAAATGACCACGTAAAGCGCCAATTTAACATTTTATACTGATTTTTTCACATATGGGATGTCATATACGATCTTAAACTGAATGGTAGCATGATTAGACATCAATGCGGAAAATGACCCACCCTATTCAATACATTGAAAAAAAACATTGACCATCGCCTTTGTTTCTGTCTTCTCTGTGCCCTAATAAAATATTGTCACTTGATATTAAATGAACATTTGATAGTATCCTTTTTTTGCCTTTAAAATGCAGTCATAACGAATCTAAACTGAGACCAAAACATACACACACATTAAAAGTGTAAATGAGTCGAGGGTTTCAGGCACTTTTTAACAGGATTAAAATATCATTTCATGTATTTATACACCTTTTCAGTTTGTGCATATGTTTGTGTGTATGTGTGTGTGTGGTGCATTTTATGTAATAGATCTCCCTTTTTATTGTTGTTATACAGAATTTACTAATTGTATTAAATTTATTAAATGACAGTAGTAGAGTAGTCTGGTCATCCAGATCATCTGGATAGATATTATTATTATTGTTATTTGCAAACAGACACACACAAATTGCAAATGTATGTTGAAAATAATCATAAAAATAAAATAATAGTAAAAGGGAACAGTGTGAATTGCAATTCAAATTTGACCAGTATTAATATGAGAGAGTAAAAATAAAACAGAAAACAGACAATAATAATAAAAAGGTTAACAAAATTGTATGTCCGACCTCAAGTTTATGTTTTCTATTTTTAGTTTTAATTCAAGTTAAATAATTTTTGATTTGATTTTCTCTCATTTTCATTTTTCTGTGTAATTCGATGTTAAATATGGATAATATCAAAATTAATGAGAGCATAAAATGAAATCAAATAGAGCAGAAATAAAGGCAATTTCGGGTGATTTCAGACTATTCATAATTAGATACATTCCGTGAAATTCTAATTAAATTTGGATAATTTTTGGGAGTTTTTGTTTTGCCTTTATTTGTATTAAAATGCATTTAATGCATGAAACTAAAATTTAAATGAGATTAAAGTGAAAAGGAGGGATTTTGTTAATATTTGTTATTATTATTACAAAGGATGTGCAGATGTGCGTGCATTATTACCAGTTAATGTGATTTTGTGCGGTTGCATAACAGTTTTTATTGGGATTTGTTCTATAAATTGATGCGGTTGAATTTTAAATGATGAGTTGCAGGTGGTGATTTTATGTCACAGATTCGAAATTAATGAAATTTGGAAACGATTTCAATTTATTTTGTACATTACTAGTAAAACGAACTCCCGGAACTTCACGCATAGTCATCATTTGGTGATTTTGACATTTTACTCATTTGACGTTTGGCTAATTTCAAAATTATCGTGTTCGGCGAATTTGAATTTGGTATAGTTGACATTTGACTCATTTGATATTTTACGAATTATCATTTGGCGAATAAATTTGGTGCGACCAGACTGACCCCTGGTTAGACTCAGGGCCCTCAAATACTCAAAGATCAAATGATATGAGTTCTTGACTAGTCAATAATTTTAAAATTCTAATCCATTTCCTAATTCATTTCTCACTATTTTCATATAACTCGTGTTTATTTTTCATCTTAAATTAGCGGCTTTTACTTATGTAAACAAAAATCTTCATCATTTAATATACAAAAGACTTGGTTAACCAGAAACCAATTGAAACATCAACAAATCAAAACAAATCTCTTATTTAAAGTAGAAATAAAACACAAGTTTAGAAGACGACAAGTGTATTTTCCCAATAAAGACAAATCTGAACGTGTTCATTTAATAAATAAAACCAAAAATAAACATTGAGACGATTAAATTCATAAAAGGGTTATGCTTGCATTTCATTTGACTCTGAATTTTAATGCTACAAAGCATGAGTAATGAAATAATCTCATTAAAATGCATCTCCTCTTTATCATACACACACACACACACAGAATTGCATTTGATTCCTATCTAAATCACATGTTACTCAATGCACAAAAATTACTGTCAAAGCAAAATGTTTGTTTTTTCTTCTTGTACATTGTACACGCGCTCTAATTATTAATCCTACCGTAATTCTCGGTCTTCAAATGAAGTTTCATGATGATGCGTGTCTGGTTAATGCTAATCAATTAGACACTTTTACGTTTCATTTAATCTCCTCTCTCTTTTGTTTATTCAATGAGATTCAAGCACTTGTGTCGTCGTCGTTGTCGGCGTCATTTCATTTCAATTGAATTGTTTTTCTTCGTGTCAAAATTTTAATTTTCTATTATCTTCATTATTTCTTGTTATATAATTTTTTGTCTGGTTCAATGAACACATTGAGCACAAACGATTGATGATGATGAACAAAAATGTAGTTTTGTATCTAAGTGAGATGATTTGAGATGAAAATTAATAATCATATTTAATTGGAAGTTAATGAAATAAATGAGAGTGTGATGGATAGCAGAAGTTACTAATTTGATCATATTAATTTTGCTTTTCTATTTATGAAATGAGTCGTCATGCCATGAATTATGAATTGATTTGATGAAAAACCTTGAGTTTGAGCTTGTTAGGCAAATGTGAGCAATTTTGTAAGGATTTACATGAGAATCTCAAAAATATGGGGCCAATCGTTCATTCGAGACAAACATTAATAGAATCACAAAAAAAAAATCTTATTTCTTTTTAAATGAAATGAAGAAAAATTACTTGCATCCTCTCAAATTCCTTGAAATTTAACACCAATTGTAACATTTCTTCCGTCATGTCAAAAATTTTGTATATATTTAGATACAACTTTTAACATGTTAAAATAAAATTCTGCTTAATTTGTATTTTTTTCTTCTATTTTGATGTTTTTATAAATATACTAAACCAAAACATTGGGACATAAAATAAATAAATAAATAAAAATTCATTATAAAAGGATCACATCTTTCATCACATGCTGTTACATATGGGTCTTGAATCTGTTCAACGAAAGCACGAAAAGAAATTAAGAATAAATGCATGAAAGAGAAACGAAGAGGGTACGATAATCATTCAATCATAAATTACTGGCACAAGACAACATCCTTTAAAAAGTAAAAAAATTAATATACAAATTCAAAGAATTATTATTTTAAATGAAACAAGAAAGGAAATATTTTATTTTAAATGCTTAACTAATGAGACGGATGATGGGTCATAAAATGTTAACATGTTATGTTTTTATAAATATTTTTCATTAAAAATTATTATTCTGAAAAGAAATTTTGATGATGAAATCCTTGTGTCATTTTTTTATATCCTTTTAATTTTAGTATTCAATCAGTGAAAGTCATGTCAAAATTAATTAACCATTTTCATTGAATCTGCTTAGCACTCACGCGTTCCAATCTGTGCAATTAAATTCACGCACAATTAGAGCACTTCATATCGTGCTACTGTCAAATTATCTTGTTATTCTTTCTGATTAGCTTGACAACTACCGCTCTTCATATAAACTTTTTTCCGTACTTAAAAGTGTCATCTACAAAATTTTTTTTAATAGAATTAGAAATAATTACACACAGAAATGTACACAGACCGAGAAAATTAAATCACTTTCATTTAAAAAAGTAAATAAACAGTCATTTACACGACACACAGTCACACACACACATAGACAACGAATCGTGCGTTAACGTACGATAATGAGACTGAATTAATGGTAAAAGAAAAAAAAACCCACAAAATAAAGATACACAAATAATAATATTAGTAAAAATAATATCAACAAGACAAGAACAAAAAAAAAAGTGAAATGTTTATAATGTAAAATTAAGAGAAAATTGTTTGAAAATAAAAAAACGAGTGTTTACATATTTGACATTCAAACAAATTAATTTAGTTCCTCTTTGGTTTAGATTTTCTTTTGTGTGTTTATTTTATATTCTTTCTAATCTCATTATTACTTCTAATGATGACAGTTTGTGTTCATTTTTTTAAAAAAAGCTACTCGTCTTGAAATTTTAAAGAATCAGACCCTCATACAAAAAAAAAAAATGTGAAAGTAGTAGGATTAGAAAATACTGTTTATTTTGAGAATTTTTCATTATTTAACTGAGATTTATCTATTTTTTGTTTACATTTCAGCGTAGAACGAGAGTTGTTTTAATTTCGGTCATTAATTGAAGATGTTAAAAGAGGATTAGAAGTGGTTTTGAAATTTTCATGTTAAGTAAGGTTAAGGCTGAATTCGTGTTTTTCATTGATTTTGTGAAACATTTTACACTGTGCGTATTTTAATGACCAGATATAGGAAAAATGAGAAATTCTTACCACTGAGCGATTTAGAAAAGTGCATTTCGATGAAACTCGTTTCAACAAAATAAAGTTTTAAATAAACTTTTCAAAATTGCGGAATTTTTAAAAAATTTTAAAATGGTCGAATTTCAAAAATTTCAAAGTGGTTGAATTATTAAAAACAAATTCAAAATGACGGAATTTTTGATAAAAATTCATAATGGCGGAAAATTGAAATTTATGATTATTTCCGCCATTTTGAAAAATTTAAAAAAAACTAAATCAAAAAATTTGAGATTTTGGGCTTTTGACCGGTTCCAGAATTAAAAATGATCCTTATTGCATTTTTTTCTTACGAAATGCACTAAAAATATTGAACGTGATCGTAAAACAAAACAATAAGCGCATTGTCATGGAAATTAAACTCAAATTCATTTTTTCAATGTATAACAGTTTCCTTTGTATGTCAGATTTTTATATAACAGTTTTTAATACAAAATTTTTTGAACGGAAATTTTTTGAAATTGACGGACGGACATCAAAATGTCCATTCAAATCACATTAATCCCAATTTAAACAGGAACCTTATTTAAATTTGAATTTAAAACGAATAAAAATCAATGAACACCCGCTGATAATAACAAATTATTGTCAAATAATCAGATTATCGATTATAAATAAGTTATTTTAGCCCTTTTTCGATGAAATTTAACGTAAAACGATTCAAAGAAAGATTCCTGTAATATTTAACAATAATTGATTGCATGCTGTGGTGACAAAAGGCATTCCTTTTATGTTTCTGTGTATTTTTTTTTTATTTAAAAAGAAATGTGCATTTTTTATTATTTTTATTATGGATTGTCTTTTGATTGCATTCTGTGGTTTATGGCTCAGTTTCATTTTCGTATTATCTCTTGATGTTAAAACAGCAAGACGTCATTGTTATTGACTTGTAATTATGGGGAATTTATCAAAGTTTTTATCAGATTTTACTGTTAATTTTAAATGATTTGATCATATGACTTTTAAAAATCTTCCATGAGAATTGAATTTGCCTCGTAAGTGAATCAAATTTCAAGCAAAAATTGAGAGGTGGTCTATTAATTTCAAGGAATAATTTCAAATAATGGAATTTACTCAAATTTGTCTTGGTTTTTTCAGAAAAATATTCCATAAATTACATAAATCAATTCTCAAGTAATAAAAAAATACTAAGATTCAAGAGAACATGAAAAAAAAATCAGCAGATAATCGATTTGGGCCATTGAACACCCTTTTAAATAGCTAATCGATGATGATAGATCGAAATTTATGATGCTATCATATGATTTTTTTATATTTGTAAGAATTATTTTTGTAAGGCAAATAAATTCATATAAAATAATGATAATTTGCTAATAAAATTACATGAAAATGTTCTTAAAACAATTGTAACGGTCTATAAAGCACGAAAATTTCAATAATTGAACGATAAATTTATGATTTTTTGTTCACAAACGAAAATTTAAACGATTTTTCATGAATCCACAAAAAATTAAGGTTTCTTGTACTGAAATCATTTTAAATTGATCAAGAATCGATTGAATTTGTATTGAACTGCTCAGAATGGCTCAGAATCAAGCTCAGAACTCAAATAAGACTCAAATTAAATGTAAATTTTTAATTTCACACTCATTTCAATTGAAAATCTCCCTCAAAATAGTTCAATTTCACTTTAGACCACTAATAACGCGTCAGTTTTTTGCAAATAATGGTCTAATATCAATTAGTACTTAGCTAATACTTAATTATACCGTGAACATGACTCCGAGACACACCCATACCTCATGTAAATGTATGTGTTTAAATATTTTTGGCTGCCAAAATTTATTAACGTTTGACATTTTCTTGTTGAATGGAAATTTATTTGCCCTTTTTTATTATGCATATATAATTATTTTAAATATAGTGAGAGGTTTAGAAATAACAATTTTCAACACCGCCTTTTATCATTTATAAGAGCACCCGTCATAAGAGGTGGAGAAGAGCTGAATTGATAAATTATTATGATGATGATGATTATTATAATTATTTTTTTTGGATAGGGTGAATTTTTAATTAATTTAATGCTTATTTTTTGCATTTATTAACAGTTTTTGAATGAAAAACTGCTTCCGCTTTAAGAATGAAAGACAAAAAAAATGTAATCGATGACAAATGAGAATGGTGCGTGCTTTAAATGAAATTAAAGGAAATTTCACATGATATGCGGAGAGACAGCACATCCTCGAATTGTACTTTTTCGCATGAAATTTTCAAGTAAATTCAAATCATGAATATAAATCAAAATATTTCATCTTCACGATACAAGATTGAACGAAGCTTAATTGAATTGAATTGGATTAAATCAGAATTTTGTATTATTTTAAGCCAATTCACACTTTATGATGAGATTGTGATGTAACAATCATTGAATGTCCACTATATTTTTTACTGTTATACAGAAAAATGCGTTATTGTGGCCATTTTGATTCTCATTCGACCATTCGTCATGCATATAAGAGGTCTCGAATCGAATTATGATATTTGAACGACAGATAAATTAAATTTTTTTTTGATACATTTTATGACAAGGGCATTTCCCAGGCCTCGATGAGTCCTATTGTGGTCAATGGATCTATTTTTCACTAAATGCGCTTTCAAAGACCATTCAATGAAAAAATCTTCGTTTATCTTCAACTCGTTTTTTTTGTGAGACTCTAAAAGTGCAATGTAACACATAACAGAGACAGACATCAAATAAAAAAGTTTATTTACAATTTAATCTGGCATTTGTTAGATAAAAAAAGAGCAAATAATTGCCTTCACTTAGAATGCCCTTTTAATATGCAAAGACTGTAAAAATGCATCAACAATAAATTGTCACTCTTAATTTCGTTTACATTGACTAAGGCCTTGTTATCAATTTTTTTTTCTTCTTTCATAAGCAAATATAAAAATAAAAAGCGAGAAATTCTTAGTAATTTTCACTGATTTATGTCAGTATGAAGAGAGACACATTCATCATTCAATTAAAAGTCATTGTATTATGAAATGTGTGAAGAAACGAGATTATTAAGTCATTGTACTTTAATTTTTTTTATTGGATCATATATGAAGTGACAATTACTGTGAATTGACTTTTTTTATTTACTCGTGCTTTTGATAAGAGCAAAAAATTTTATCATTTCATTGAATTATGTAGAAAAGAATGAAAAAAAATCGCTTAAGGTGTCTGAATCAAGTCAAATTTATTTCACCTTTTCTTAGAGGGCTGAGATGGACATAAGACGACTCAATTCGATTGAATTGATGTGCTCGTTCAAATTCATGAAAAAATAGGCTTCAAAATCAGTCCAAGTAATTTCAAGATGCAATGACATCAAAATATGCTACACCCATTTCATTACTCGCATAATTTACATCATTTAAATGCCGACATAAAAGTGATGAATCGTTGATTGACTCCACTTAATCGTCTCTCGTATTTCCATACTTCTATTCAAATTATAACTAAATATCATATTCAGACATCAAAAAATTAAACAAACAAACAAACACATAAAAAAATACATTTTATGCAGGCAGTCAGTCGAGCGAAGAGAAGCAATCAAACCATTTTAAGACTTTTTATGTTTATTTTTAATTTAATATTTAATATGCATTTCGAATATACAAAATTTTATAATATTTATGGATGATTGTCTTAATTTAATGACATATTCAAACCACACACACACAGACATACACACATGTATACAAAGACAGCAATTCAATGAAATGAAACAGCACAAGAAGACACAGAGAAAAACAAATTTGATAAATATTTATTTCCGGTTATGTGACACTATTTATTGTTAATATTAATAATAGTACATGACGATAAAAAGAAACACACACACAATTTGTTGCCTTTTAAAGTGCATCTACACATTTATTATTATCATGTTCTGATGGTCCATAAAAGTATTAAATTTAATCGCATACATTTTTTTTTTTTTTGACTCACTCATTCAAAAAAAACTTTAATTCATTCAAATTTGATATCCGAAAAAGTAAAAATTTTATCTTCAATTTTATTGACTGACAAAATATTACATTAAAAAAAATACATTTTATTACATCATACACGTTCTGTCATTTTTTTTCAATGTAGAAAAATGTAACCGACTATCGAAGTCCATGCGACAAAAACAAACAAGCACAAAAAAAGTAACAAAACAAATAAAAGAGTATTAAAATTAACAGAAAAAAGTATGTAATATGATTCGTGTGTGTGCTTATTCTTCTTATTATCATGAATTCGAGTTATATTCCAAGTCAATTTAGTAAATTTTATCGTTTTAGTTTCGTATTACACTTTAATTTACTGTTTTTTTTTTTTTATTTTCTTTAATATGAACAAATATGAAATGAAAAAAATTCATGTATTAAAATGATAGGTAAATATTTGTAAGTAACAGTTTATGTTCAGAAAAAGATGAGTCGAAAAAAAAGCATTAACAAAAATTATCATATGTCACGCCTTTATCTGTCAACAAATTATGTGTGTGTTAAAATTATTAGTGGTTTGTAAATCATTGAACGAGTTACATTTTATTTTTTGTAAGTGAATTGAATTTTTTTTGAATGCTGGTGATGAATTTATCGGACTTTGAAGTGATTTAAGACTATAAAGGCTCTGTTTTGCCTGAAAACTTTGAAATGGCATTCAAGTACTTAAATAAGGCACTTGGTGTATTAAAAAGGCATCTTTATTGTGTATTTTGCCATTTTTAGCCTTTAAATATATGAAATATATTCACTTGGTCAGTTCAGCAAAGTTTTAGCTTGAAATATTCTCTACAACTTTGATTCAGGTCACTTTTTACCTTAAACTTACGAAAACATGATTTTTTTACCTTAAAACGTAAAAATTTGTTTCAACCCAAAACCCGTAAGACACCAGTTAAATTCCATAAAGTTGCTTAACGTCTCCTTGAAAAGTATTTCACTATCATTTCATTGCTCACCTAAAAAGAGAAATAAAAAAAAAATCAAATATTAATTAAAAATTCTTTTAAATTTTTTTTTAAATGTTCAATATTTTAACAATATAACCCTTCAGGGTCCACGGTGATGCCCTTGTAAAACCTAACCTAACCTAACTCTTCTGGACCATGTCATTGGACCAATTGCGTATACTCAGCAATACATTTTGATAGATGCTTGTCGTAATATCGACTGGTTACATGAGAAGCCGTTCAAGGTTTGTTGATGACACAGCCCAAATTTGGATTGCTGAAATGAATCCATCCTTCACCTCTGCAGACACTTTTAGTGTGATTCATGGGACTGAGGTTGTGATATAGACGAATCCTATTAACCACATCAACACATTTCAACGAATTCCGGTTGCAATTTACAGAGACAATTCAATTTTTTTATTATTATCTTTATAGTTTGACAAAATTCATAAAACTCATTAGTGGCAAACACATCCTTCCTTTATTTCCCAACTCTCAGCTCTGACCCATTAAATTCCTTTTAATTTAAACAAAATTCACTCAATCATACAAAAATTGCACACATGTGGTTACCATTCATACCCATCATCTGTTTGCTTGCATTGACTTGTCATCGTCAAATCAACACATTTTTACTAGAATCATTAATCTGTTTTAAAAATTCATTCAAAGTGAAGACAAAAGTCAATATTCAATATAAAAATCAATCATTAAAGGCATGGAACCCTTTTTTTCTCTATTTTCTATTTTTATATTCATATGAGTGTCCGGTAACAATTAAATATTTTGCACACTCACATGTCTTTCATTCATGCAATGAAAAGGATGGAAAAAAGTGAGTTAGAATAGAAATCAATAAAAATAATAATAATAATACGTCTAACACAGACAAAGACATATTTTTAGTCATCGATCAATGTCAGAAGAGTAATTAATATTGATTAGTTTGCTTCTGTGAATGATTTTTTGAATGTCTGAGACTGAGCTTAGAATTATTTGCAATTTTTTTTCCAAAACTTTTACTTTTTACTGTCTTTCTAAAATTTCATTTATTTTTCAAAGTACAGTTTTCATTGAGTCATAGCGATATGTGTTGTAATAGTTAGAGAAAAAGATAAGAAAACGACAAACCGGAAACACATTTAACAGACATTCGAATATTGCGACTCTTGCTCTGCTTTTTTTTACTTGCTATGTTTATATGCTTTTAATATACAGTGTACAAAATGTTATTTTTGGCACACCTCCCAAAATAATGTCTATGTCAATTTTAGTTATCGAGTTACCGAGTTGAGAGTGTTTGTGTGTGTGTGTGTCTGTTTAACTATTAAAATATCTCAATGTATACATAGACGAAAGGAAAGTGTGTCTGCATTTCAGTTATCATTGAAATGAAAATGTGGCAATAAATGACTAGATCAGCACTATTAAATTCTCTAGACAAAGTTTATGTCGATTTGTTTTTCTTCTAGATATCAAGTGTAAGATCATTAAAATTTGTCTTTGGTTTAATTTTCCATTTTTTTTCAAAGTCATTTACAGTGAACATATGTCAATATTTACTTTTCACTAAAAATATTCCGGGAGGTCCAATCAAAAAAACTTCAGAAGTCGATTTTGTTTCAATTTATTTTCAATTTAGACCACATGCCCAATTTAAATGCATTAAGAGCCTAATTCACTCCCACATCCACAAAATTTAAATAACAATTGACGTAAACACTCATAAAAAGTCTTAAAATGTTACATTTAACATGGTCCACACAATTCAACTTCATTATCGTCATCATCATCATCATCATTCGACAATTAACAGGTAAGATTAAGATTAAGAATTAGAAAAAGAAGAAAAATGTAATAAGAAAGATCAACAAAAAAAAATATCTTTATCATCATCAATTTTTAAGTTCACAATCGATCTTTGTTCAATTTCTAATCTGTTATGTGAGGGAAAAAGTATCAATAATGTCAACTTCAATAATATAATAAATGATTCATAATAATATTTAACATTGAAATACAAAATTTATGGACAAAAAAATTATGTTGATAAAATTTTTTTAACGTCATCATAACGTTATTTATGCTCTTACTATATCATTTTTTTATCTCTTTCTACTGTTACTATTTTTATTATTTAGGTTTGTTAGAAAGAAAGTTGAAGAAAAAAAACTGAATTTAAATTTATTTGAACAAAAAAAAAATAATAAATTCCATTACATTATCAAATATTTTATAAAATTATAGAAATAAAGTTAAAAAATAAACTATTTTACATAAATTATCATGATTTTTAAAGTTTACTGTATCTTTTAGTTAGAAATGTTTTTTTTTCAAATTGATGGTAATCAGTTTCATTTTTAACGCATTTCTTAAAAATGCTGGTATTGGGCCCTGTCCGTCTGTGTCAATGTCGCCAATCATTGAAAAAATGTCACCTATCATTAAAAAATGTCGACAGTCATTAAAAAATGTCGACAGTCATTAAAAAATGTCGACAGTCATTAAAAAATTTCACCTATCATTAAAAAATGTCGACAGTCATTGAAAATTGTCGACAGTCATTAAAAATTGTCACCAATCATTGAAAAACGGCGCCAGTCATTAAAAAAAACCATTTAAATGTTAAAAAATCAAAAAGACAATATAAAACTTATTCGAAGCTTTTTACGAAAATTCCATTGTACCAACATTAAATAATGAAGCCACTTCACATCATCCAACAAAAAAAAGGCAATATCAAGAAATATGACCATATTTTTCTCTCAAGTTGATATTAAATTTCATTCTTGATCTCAAATCACTTGACCCATATTTTCCCTGTTTACTTTAACACAATATTGTATGAACCTTAAAAAATTAATTTTAAACTATCTTCAATATCACATTATTTTCATTCCAACACTCGATCCTTGTCCTTATTTGACGCTTATTTCAGAAAATAATTTACTTAATGGTGCAATCAGAATCACTTCTTCTTCTATCATTCTGCTTCTTCTTCTTGTTATCTCTTGTTATTAAAAGTACTTTTATGACACCAGTACACAATACACACACACACACACACACACACACACACTATTTTCAATGAAATAAGTACTTTTTATTGTTTTAAAAGTGTACAAGTTTAGTTGTAAAATTGTTGAATACAAACGACAAAAAATGAAGACGACATAACAAGGAGCTGTTTTCACACTACACACACTTGAAACAATTAAACTTTTCTTTTCACAGTTTCACATCTCTTGTTTCATTATTATACAGAAAATTCCTTAAAATATTTGTGATTGTGTGTGTCTTGTCATCACAAGTGCAATTATTTTAAAGATTTTCTTTTATTTCATTATTATTTAACTTTAACGTGTATTGTGTATGAAGTGAAAAAACAATTACAACAAATAATAAAATAAAAACAAGTGCCATGGTCTCATTGCTGCATAACAAAAGAAAAGGAAAAAGCAAACTTAGTAATAGTACAATTTAACAATATAAATAAGTGTAAAGTAGATGAAAAGTAGTCTCTTCAATTTTTTTTCTTCTCAAATTTAATGCCTATGAAATTTAATGATAAAATAAAATAATAAACAATTTTTCCTTATTTTCCTTAATTTTGGTGGTGAATATTGAATGCAAACACTGAAACATCAAACACAATACAATTATTCATGAGTGAAGTGTTGGCTTAACAATGAATTCACAACAAAAACCGGCGACAACAAAATTGTGTTTATTTGGTCTGGAGAAAAAGAAAAACAGAAGGACTAATTATTTTATTTCCGCCCAAGTGGCTTTTCACATTGTTTTGTTTCGTGATGGTGCTCAACGAAATTTAGTTTAAATGTGGAATCATGATTTTGAATGTGAGAGTGGAAGTGGCGGTAAATTGTTTCATTTTAAAAAAAATTTTAAGTATAGTTTCAATGACTTTAAAAGACCTTTTGACTTGGATTTGTGTTGAATTTGATTTCTTAGATAAATTTTTTCATTTCAGATAAGAACCAGCACTCAGACCAATTTTTGGAGCCACGAAAACAA